>JAKTSS010000203.1:0-21989 GCA_030580355.1 Debaryomycetaceae sp. yHKB357 | reverse complement strand
CTCTGCCCCGCCGCGCACCGTCAAGAACCGCGTCCCCCGCAATACGCGTGCCGCCGCCAGGCTAACGGACACGAGCTGCGGCCGCACCGCCACACGCGGGAGCACGACCCGCACCTCGAGCTCGACGTCGCGCAATAGCCGGTCGAGCCACGTCTCGGCGCCACTGCCTGCTACGCGGCGTAGCATGAGCGCCACCGGCTCGTGCGCGGTATAGTTGCGCACCAAGCTGTTGAACGGGCTGTAGCCGTCCCCACACACCTCCAGCAACGGCCCCGGGATCTCGCTGATGTTGCCGCGAAACCGCACCCGCGACAGCGCGTTCGCGGCGACGCTGAACCCCGCGCTGTGCCACGCGCCGAACCGGTGCCACCGCCGCTCGCAGTCCTGGATCAGCACCTGCCACTGGCCCGGCGGGACATCGAGGTTCACGGGGAATCGCGGTGTGACGCGTGCCGCCCCAGACACAGACACGTACTCGTCGCCCGAATTGAGGGAAAACTCGGCGAGGGAATAGCGTGGCATGTACTTGCGCAACTGCACCCATTGCTGGTGCTGGACCGATACCGGGCCCGTGGGGACAGTGATGCGTCTGCCGGACACTTTGCCCCGGCCGGAAGCAATGAACTTTACGGTTCGGCCAGCTAGCAAGCTGGCGGCCCCGATCTCGCGGTACACACGGGCAAGCTCCAGTAGACGCGGCTCGATCTCAACGGAAATGTTGATCGGTTGCACGGCTCTAGACACGAGCGATACCGTCAATGGCGGGACGCTCAAGTTCGCAATGTGGTATAGTGTGCCAGCACTGTTCTCGGGCATGGCATGCACCTGCACCCTCGGGTTCAATGTCAAGGTGATGCTTCCTAGGAGACCGGCAAACGTCCTGACAATGCTCTGTTCAAACTTGGACGGTAGTGTGTCAAAGTCAAGAGTTATGCTGCCGACCACGCGCGCGGAAACACAAGTGTCTGTGATTTCTTCAACAGAAAAGGAATCGGCACTGAATTGAATACATTGCTGAGCCGAGGCCGGGATGCGGCCAAGGGTGGCGGATACGAGGGACACCACAGCGACAGCAACAATCATTAAGACAACAATGGCGAGGGTCTTGAATCGTCTGAAGGGTTGGGTGTGCGGTTTTGGCTGTGGTAGGGGTATATTTTCAGAGCCGGCGGAATGAGACGCATCTAGTAGAGGTGTTGTTTCGCAGTTGGGCAGATCACGAGGAAAGTCGGGGGTATGAACAGTGCGCGAGTTCTGTAGTGAATTATAAAGTGGGGAATCATAAAGTAGGGGTGTAGTCGCGACATCTGGGTGATGAAGTAGGGGTGCAGTCTCAGTATCTGAATGATTCATCGAAGGATCATGAAGTGAAGGAAGGGTCTCGGAGTAGACCAGATCTTGGAGCGTGGGAACTCGAGTGAATTCATTGAGAGATGAGTTGCTTCCGTTTCTCACAGGAATCGGGGAATCTGTTTGGTGGGTGGTTGGATGTAGTAACGAAGACTCTTCTTCTGGAGGATCGCGCTGATTTGTATGCAAAGCGGAGAACATCAGGCGATGTTCAGAAGGATCTCTACGCTCAAAAACCTCAGAAAGTCGTCTTTATTTGCGTTTGTGTGGGGTTATCTTGGGGGCTATATGCAGGTTTGAGATAAGCCTGATAACTTACGTAAGCGCTACCCGAATGTGTAATTTCTTTCACAGATGAAATGAGCTCAAGAACAGCTGCCTACAAAGCCCAAGGTTTTCCTTGGCTGATCACGCTCTCTTGTAGAAGAATGCAGTCTCGGCTTATGCCCCTTCTAACTTGTTCACCTCTCCAGTGACACACGGCTTAGTGCCGTGTTTCGTCTTTTTTGCGCGCGGGTGACGCGTCTGTCAGTCACACATCATCACATGTCACGCATCCCAATAAGTCCCACATCACCACATGTCAAGTCACACATCATCACATGTCAAGTTACATATCCCCTCACAAATCCCACAGTCACATCCCCTCACAAATCCCACAGTCACATCCCCTCACACATCTCACAGTCACATTTTATAGACACATTCTCACCCACCCCCTCACACATCCCAGGGAGTCCATACCCGCCTGATGCTATTTCCAACGATATCACGCCCTCCCGATCGGGTGGGTCTCCCATTTCTGTTACACCTGCCACATCTTTTATGCGTTATAAGAGACTTTTCGCAACTGTAAGTTTGCCAATCTTGGTCAAGGCGGCCAGACCGATTCCAGTCGTCAAGGAGACATTCAAAGGTGTTGAATGAGGTTTGAGGGTAAGTACGAAGTATCAGTCTCAGTTAAATCTCTTTCATACACCTCTTATCAAGTAAGCACCAGTACAGCCCATCAAATGGGAAAAAATACAAACGCATTACGATTTTTCACTATTCCTCAATCTGTCAACACTTATCAGCAGGGGAGACGCGAAAAAAATCAATAACCCATCTAGCGTCAACATCACCACATCACCCTTCATGTCAGGCAACTACTACGACTTGGACAGCATTCTCGCGGATGGCGAACGCATCCCGTGCCGCTTCAACATCTCTGTCCCGGGCTTGGGATACTTGGAGGGCAATCCCGGGAAACCGATCGATTCAGGCACCAAGATCGAACTCCCCCTCTGGCTCGCCGAGATCTTGGCCATCTGTGAACTCCTGTCGGAATCCCAGACCAGTTTCATCGACTTGGCAGAACCCGACTTGTTCAGCTCCAAGGTCACTAACGCTTTGAAAACTGGGCCCGCCTCCGTCGACCTCCACAAACTCCTGTCTCACTACTACACCCTCGCCGAGAAATGGTGCTCCATCTTCTCTGAGCCCGCTTTGATCGAGACTATCATGTCCATGTTCAAGGAACGCGCCAATCTCATCAACAACTACGCAAACAACACAAACAAGCAGATCAACAATACCTTCTTGTACACCTTGGATGAGTTTGAAAAGCATCTCTACAAATTGACGTGTGAGGCCCACCGCGAGATGCGAAGGTGGCTTCAGAACTGAGGGAATGCTCTCAGATCTTACTGTCCTTCTCTGCTCCTTGACAACTACCCCCTCTACCCTAAGACGACTACCCCCTCTATCCTAAGACGACTACCTACTTTTCCCTTAGACGACAACCTACTCTTCCCGTCGACAACTACCTACTCTTCCCTTAGACGACTACCTTTTCTTCCCTTTGACAACTGCCTACTCTTCCCTTAGACAACTACCTACTCTACCCTAAGACGACTACCTACTCTTTCCTTTGACAACTACCCACTCTTTCCTTTGACAACTACCCACTCTCTCCTAAGACAACTGACCTCTCACACAAATACTTTCGACCCAACTGCCCTATCCCCTGTTCACCTCTTTACATGGGGTATGGTTACCCCTGATTCATTTTTACATTTATCAACATCTATACTCGGCCAATCTTCTCAATTGTCCAGACCGCTGTGATCCGCCTCCTCATCATCCTTTCCAAACATGCCGTCGCTACTGTCGCTGTCGTCAAGAAACTCTTTCGACAAGGGTGCCGTCTTGCGTTTGGATTTTCGGCGTGACACAGCACCGCTTTCCTCTTTTCCGGCGTCTGCGTCCTCTCTCTCCTCATCATCATCGGACACGACGCGTCTCTTTTTGCTTTTGCTCTTTTGCGGCGCGCTTTCTTCGTCCAGCTCTTCCCACTCCTTCTTCTTGTTCCGTGTTTGCTTCTTGGTGTTCTTGCTCCGCTTCCGCTTCTTGGTGTTCCCCTCCTCGTCGACGGACTCATCGTCCGCCCCAGGACCGTCGCCGTCGTCAGCAACATTCATTCGCGACTCTTCGGCCCATATTTGCGCCTGTTCGTGTAGCTTGGCCCGCTCCTGCGCCATATCCTGTTCGCGCTTCAACTGCTGCTCCCGCTGGCTGCGCTCGGCCTCGAGCCTGCGCTTCTCCTCCTCACTCCGCACTTTTTGAGCGTCCTCCAACTTGGCCGCGATCGATTCGTGGTGCTGCCGCGTTTCCTCCAAGCAGTTTGTGAGCCGGTTGTGCAACGTGGTCTCGCCCAAGCTGGCACGGGCCTTGAGGTCGGCCTTGGGGTACGGCGCGTGGCCCTCCTCGTCCAGGGCCAATGCCGTCAAAATGTCTACCGCCTCCTTCAAGTTTTCTAGCGCCTCAGTAGTGTCGCCAACGTTCCGCTGCGTCAATGGGAGCTTGGTAACAAACTCGGCCGTCTGGAAGTGGAGGTACGCCAAGTTGAACTTGAGCAGCGAGTGCGAGCCCGTAGCATATTCCAATGCTTTGCGCGCGTACCGCGTGGCCTGCTTGAAGTGGTCAATGGCTTTCTCCTGTACCGCTCTCAATAGCCAGGCCCGTCCAAGGAAACTGAGGATCCGCGAATCGCGTTCGTCGGTGAATCTCGTCAAGGCAAGTGTATAGTTCTCGATAGCTTTCCCGTACTCCTTCAACTCCACGCACACGTGGCCCAAGTTGAGGTATACGGAAATGTCATTGAGCGAATCGCGGATCTTGCGTAGAATGTCCAATCCCTTCAATAGCTCCTTATTCTCAATAAAGGCAATCGCCAACCCTTGGGCCGCGTACACGTTTTTCGGGTCTACCGACAAGACCTTTGCGAATAGTTCGACCGCGCGTATATAGTACTTTTGCTTCTTCTCGTCCTGGTCGCTGCCCTTGATGTCTCGCGCCATAATGCAGTAGATGTTTGCAAGCGATATCAACGCGTAGCAGTCGTGCGAGTCGTACGTCACGAGCGTGTCCTTTTGATGGTTGGTGTCGGCATCGGGCTTTAGGCCCAACTTTTTCCCGAAATTCTTCACGAACCAGCCGTAAAAGGAGCGCACCTCGAGATTGGACGCATGCGTCTTCAAGAGCTGTTCCGCCTCGTCCTTGATCTCCTGCTTCGTTTGGCGGTCGTTGGTGATGCAGTCCAAGAACAACAAGCGGAGCTTGGCAGAGAAGTAGCGGGGACACTCTTGGATCAATTGCTGGTACGTCTCGATCGCCTCGTCCCGCTTGGACACCTCCTTGGACCGGGCAATGTTGAACATGACGGTTCTCTTCAAGTCAGTTGCCAAGTCCATCAACACGTCGCCGTCCGCGGTCTTGAACAGGCCGGACGAGATCTTTTCCATTGCCTTTTCGAAATTTGCCACCGCCTCGGGATAGTTTTGCTTTAGGAATTGGAGGACGCCAATGTTGTTGTACACCTCTAGCGGGGCGTCGCGGCCGATCTGCTGGCGCAGCTCGATGGCTTTCTGCAAGTACGTGAGCAGCTGGCTGCTGTCCTTGAGCTCGTAGAGGTTACTGAGCACCAAGTAGGCGTTCAACGCTACGGGCTCTCTGTTCAAGAACGCCAAGCCGTCCAGGCCTGCGGTCGTGCCGTGGTTGTTGCAAAGCTTGACATACCGTTCCAAGACCTGGATGGCCTGTTCCTGCTTGCGTTTCGATGACTGTCGCGCGTACAAGATTCCCAAGGCGTAATTGGCCTCCAAGCACTTGGAGTTGCTACGTAGAATCAGCTCGTAGGTAATAATGGCCTCCTCTGCGGACCCGCGGTGGAACTGGGCCTGTCCCAAAGCTAGTTTGGCCAATAGGTTAGCGTCGTTGAATTTGATTGCATCCTGAAAGTACTTTGATGCCTGGATATAGTCCCCCTCGGCAAACTTTATGCGTCCAATAAAGGTTGCGCACTGCGACAAGCCGTTAGAGAAGAACATTGAGTGGCTGCTTGAAGTGCGGGTCTTGCTGTTCCACTCGGGGTCACCGGTAAGTTCCTGGAGGGCCCTGCCAACGAGTTTCCGTGTGGCATCGAGGTCTCCCTTGGAAAGAAAGTAGCTCGCGAGAGCAAGCAGCACCGCGACCTCGCGCGGATGAGACTTGTGAATGTCTGCAAAAGCCTCGAGGCATTTACGGTACGACTCCTTGAACTCGTGATCGGTGATGGACTCTGTGCATGCCGAGTTGTACTGTGCCAATAGGAGGAGTATGCGTGCTCTGACATTATCTGGGTCAAGTTCGAGCACTCTTTCCCACGCGTGTATTGCAATAGAGTGGTCCTTTAGGAAAAAGTAGCATAAACCGATACCAATGCGCGGATCGGGCCTCATCAAGGGATTGAGTAGGAGGACTTGCTGGTACATTTTCAAGGCAACACCATAGTTTTTCAGCTTTTTCAAGACGATTCTAGCTTTGCCCATCAAAGCAAAGCAGTTTGTGGGATCCTGTTTCAAGAAGCGGTCGAAAATGATGAGCGCCTCGTCATTCTTTTCGACGGCCATGCACCAAACGCCCTGAGCCAAGATGGCCGAGGAAGCGACCTGGGACGAAGCTGGTTTCAGGGCGATAATCAGTTTGATATCGGAGCCGACCTTCTTCAAGGTATCGCGCCTGGTGGTTGGAAGCTCATTGAGACAAGACAACAAATCAAGCCAGACCAAGAAGACTTTGAATGACGCGCGGTCGTCGTCCTTGAACTCCTTTGAGTTGATTGCGCAGTCAGCAATGATACGCGACTCTTTGATTTTCAGGCAGCGGGCGTAGGCAGAAGCCACGCTGAGCCAGTACTTGCAGGCGCAGTGCTCACTGTCCAAGAAGGCCACCAACTCATTGGGGTCATCGGGCAAGTCCTCGACCAAATTGATGCTGACAATCTGGCCCGTGGACAAGGGGACGTCCAACGTGCCCTCCTGCTCTGCCAGTGAGCCCAAGTAGTAGGAGATGTCTGTAGGCTCGTCCATGGTGTGGTGGTCCCAGCGGGGAACTGCTTAGCTAGGCGAGTTTTTTCGGTTTCTGAATTTTGATCACGTGAACGGAGATGGCGCTAGGCACTCAATGACTTGGTAAAAGTTAGGAATGGGAGGTAGTGTATGTTTCTAAGGGGTGTGAGCTCGAGGGACCTCGGGATTACTCTCCTGAGAGGATGGAAGAATAGTAGAGAAGAAAATTTAGAGGGCCCCACCACAACAGGAAGTTCCATAGCACCGGTGGGGGACCCTTGAAGAATACGTATTTACAGATCGTCACGATCTTCACAAGGTGGCACGGTAACCATGCAGACAGCACAGTGCTTTTGCAGCTATCGTAGTTGTGGAATTTTTGCCCGTCAGGTCCAAACTATTAGCATGACTTTCGCCGACGTCACAGACAGGATCCCCAGGATCTTGTCTTGTACTGCAGCAGGCTGGCGATCCGGGGTCCGCGCTGGCTCTCGAATAAGGCTCGTCAAAAAGCACATGCCGAAGAGCTTGCTCGATGTATCCCTGACAGCTATCGCTTTGCCGCCCGTCGAAATGGAGGATATCGTCGAGCCTGTACCCATTTAGTCTGCCATGCGTCTCGCAGTGGGTACATTCACACGCATTGTCGGGACACGTGCACACAGTGTCTGGCCCTGGGTCCATTTCCTCTGCGAGCGGCTCGTATTCCCGCAGCTGTTCTTTGAAAATCCGACTGAGAAGCAGGATTGGATCGGATTCCGGCTCTCGATCTCGATTCCTGCCCGAGCAGCTGTCTAACGTGTAGCTGGTTATATTATCTCGAGTTTCTCCATAGCGCTTCTGTGGTTCATACGGGGAGCCATGGTTCGTCGCACTTTGCTTTGGATCATAACCTGCGGCATTATATGGCGGTCTTGGTTCGGTATATGGCCGGTACGGATGCAGATCACAACACGAACCGTATTCGTTTACACTGTGTTTGGTATTGTTAGGCTGATGCAGGAGGTCTTGGGGCATGGCGTGGGCCGGAGCCAAAGAAACAGGATGCGGCGCTGGATACTCTAGCGGGTGCACAGCCCGCACACCTGGGTCTGGGTGATAGGACTTTGAAGAGGGGTGCTCGACAGGGCTGGTCAGAGACTGGTGGTGTGAGGGGGTTGTTACCGCTGACGAAAGAGACTGGTTGAGTGAGGAGTTTATTGCCACTTCCGGAAGAGCCTGGTGGTGTGAGGAGTTCATTGCCACTTCCGGAAGAGACTGGTGGTGTGAGGAGTTTATTGCGGACGAAAGAGGATGGTGGTGTGAGGAGTTTATTGTGGACGAAAGGGGATGGTGATTTGAAGTCTCTATTGCCGACGAAAGGGGATGGTGATTTGAAGTCTCTATTGCCGACGGAAGGGGATGGTGATTTGAAGTCTCTATTGCCGACGAAAGGGGATGGTGATTTGAAGCCTCTATTGCCGACGAAAGGGGATGGTAGCCTGTAGAAGCAACAGGATTAACAGACAGATACGCCGGAGAATGCAAATTTAGTATCGATAGATTCAGCATGGCGTAGATTGCGTTTGAAGGATGCAAGGCATAGTCGGGTGCGGCGTCCGGGGTGAAGGTGCGTGTCGGGTTGTGCGACGGCAAGTAACTGGCGAAGTTCCGCGGATTTTCGTGCGGGAATAGTCGGTCACTTTGGTGATTTTCGTGCGGGAATAGTCGATCACTATTTTCTGTCTTCAAAGTTACGTGTCGGACAGGCAGTGTGATGCCTGATGCCGGTGCACGGGACGCAGTGGTATACTCGGTAGTCACGGTAGCAGGTTTCTTGTGTGTTTTGCATCCGACGCATTTACAGTCTGCTTCGCAATTGCACTGGCCGAGAATGGAGCATCCGGGAATACTGATATAGTCAAAGGCGTCGGCACTGTCAATTTGCGGCCTATCCAGATGCTGATGGTACATGACTCTCTCTGCATTCTCCAACGACAGGAACACTACTTTCCGCGACAGGTTAGTAGCTGCCACCTCATCAAGATCCAGTTGCGCCGGCTGTTCAAGATCCAATTGGGCCTGCAGCTTGCGAGAAACCTCCTTCTCCGTCTTCTTCTTGTTCAAGAACTTTTCGATAATCTTCTTTTTGTTGATCTTCTTTTGGGCATTACAGGCACACGCTTTGCGGACCTTGTTGGGGAGATGCGAGGGATTCGATTTCGGACAGCGCACTTTTGCGGTGACAAAACTGTCGTTGTTGATTTTGGGAGCGGCTTTGGGCGTATGAGACTTTGGGAGTGCGGTGCCGTGCTCCAGGTACGGCCCAATGATATCGCCGCTCTGGATGTCGATGACCTGCTCTGCGGACGCCTTAAGGATGATGACCGGGAGCTGGTTGCATGGCGGCTGCTTGGCCGCGTCCGGGCTAGTAGAAGGAGGGAACGAAACGGATGCCGCATCAGCGATCTTCTCTGCGAAAACCGCGACGCGAAAGTTTGGATTGCCAAGGAGCAGAAAGTTTGGCCGGCCTTTTGAGCGGACTTGGATGAGGGGGCGGAAATGGTGCCGACACAATGTCAGGCGGTGGCCACGGATACATTCCAGACAGGAGAGTTTTTTGTCGCCAATCAAGATCATTGTGGTGAAGGGCACTGATGAGACTGCAATTGAAAGAACAGAATGCAATTGAAACGAACAGAATGCAATTGCAGAAGAAGTCGTCGGTTAGATTGCTAATACCGGGCACAAAATGCGCCCTTTACTTGGCAAGAACGGTGCGAGATCTTGAGAATCCTTGATCTGGTAATCTATTAGATCAGAATTATTACACGATCTCCGATGACTTACAATAGGAAAAGAAAAATTCCCAACAATTCAGAATACCCTCGATAATAAGTTACTCAGACACGAGCATATACCAAGGTTATTCCGAGTGATAGTGTCATAGTATAATTATGTAATGTTGTCTTTTGATGACCCAGCAACCTTGATTACTGAGCAATTATTCTCGATATGTAAGCGTTTAACGAGGGTGTTAAATATCACGTGAGAACCCTCAATTTTAGTCCCCTGCAAAAATACTCGATTACCATCCCATATCATCTCATCGAGGTAAAGCCACGGCTTACATCAGAAGACCTTCGCATTCTTTTCGACTTTCGCTTTCCCACCCTCTTCCCTGGACATCCAATTGACTACACCACCATTATGCCCGTAAAATCGTTGGATTCGCCGCACTCTGAAGCCCTCCCGATTCCGGACTCTGCCATAAATTATAACGACGCTATACAATACTGGCTGTCGGTGCCTGCGAGCGTAGACGGTGTGCTCGGCGGCTTCGGAGAGCAGACCTCGGTTCCCAAAGCCGATATCGTCGGCTCCCGCGCCTTCTTGCGCAAGCTAGAGCTGCGTATGGCCTCTTCATCCGTAAAGAGAACTATCGATATGGGCGCGGGTATCGGCAGGGTCACTCGCGACTTGCTCCACAAAATCAGCGACGAATGTGATCTCTTGGAACCGGTACAGCCCTTCTTGCGTCAAATGCTGCTCGAACTTGCCCCACTAGTTACCCTGGGTAAATTGGGCACGGTGTTCCCCGTGGGCATGCAGGACTGGGCCCCTGCCCCAAACCGCCTCTACTGGCTCATATGGTGTCAGTGGTGTGTCGGCCAATTGCCCGATGACGCATTGGTTCTGTTCTGGGTAAAGTGTCGCAACGTGCTTCTACCCAATGGCGAGGGTACGATGATCGTCAAGGAGAACATCGCGCCCATTGATGACATTTTCGACGAAACAGACTCGCTGGTCACGAGAACAGATGCGAAATTCCGCGACTTGTTTATCAAAGCCGGCTTCAAGTTGATCGCTAGTGACGTGCAAAAGGGGTTGCCGAAGGAATTGTATCCGGTCAGAATATACTGCTTGAAAGCGGCATAGACGTTTACGAAAAATCCTTTTCAGGACATTTATCTGGAGCAGGTTTTGTTGGGGGCTCAGCATAGTGTCAATACTCGTGCCTGAATCCAATTCTCACGCTGCATCTCCACACTCATGTATAGTATCCCCTTGCATACTGCAAGTTACCATGCACAATACCGATTCTCATGCATACCACCGTCTCTCATGAGACCACCAACTCACACACATACCACCGACTGTCATGCATACCACCAACTCACATACATACCACCGACTGTCATGTATACTACTGTCTCTCATGTATACTACCATCTCTCATCCATACTACCAACTCACATACATACTATCAACTCTCATGTATACTACCATCTCTCATCCATACTACCAACTCACATACATACCACTATCTCTAATGTATACTACCAACTCTCATTCATACTGTCCACTCCCATTCATAGTGATACTGTTTCTCGCTTTTGCTGGACAACAGCTTCGCCTGCTGCCAAATATCTGAGAAACCCCAGTCTGCATCAATCTCTGCATATCAGAGATATCCAGCTGTACAGGTATCTGCTTCCGAGTTGCAGGCAATAAAAAGTGCTCTGGCCAAGCTTCCAAGCCTATCGATAAAAGCGACCAACAAAGTCATCGCTTTTGATCACACAACTTTACTCTTTCAGGGACGCGCTCGTACACTACATCACTCTATCCCTGCTCGGCTCAAACGGCAAGAAAAGAGCGACCACGCCAATCACCCCAAAGAACGTGCCGCTGATCCAGATGGGAACGTGCGTGTGCGTGTCTGCATACCATGCAATCACCGGGGTCATGGCGCTGGCGATCCGCGCACACATGATGAAGAGGCAGTTGCCCGTGGCCCGAGCGCTCGAGGGCAACACCTCGGGGCTATAGGCGAAGATCACGGCATAGTATATGTACAAGGCCACAAACACACACAGCGAGAGCGCCACGTTCTGCGCCCGGGTCTTTATCTGGGTATACGCAAAGAGAAACACCATGGTAGAGACGCCGCCGATACAGAGCACGCCGCGGCGTCCGAGGCGCGGACAATAGTGCAAGAGCAACCCCGCAATGAGCGGTCCGCCAATAGATGCAACATTGCTGATGAGGTTGTCGCGATACACCCCTTCGACTGTAGGCGCCGAGATGTTCGCGCCTCTCGTGGCCAAGTACACCGGGAGGAACGCGGCGTAGAGCGGGTAAGATATCCCCAAGCAGAGCCACGAAAAGGCGAGCAAGCACGTCAGGCGCGTTACCCGTGCGTTCGAAAAGAGCACCTGTACGTGTCCCAGCACCGTTTGCGTGAATTCGCGGGCCAGGCGCACTTTGCGCACGTCCCGGTTACTGGAGATGGACCCGCATGCCTCAAGTTTTTCGAGGGTTAGCGAGCACTTGCGGTCATACTTTTGGGCAATGCTGTGCAAGACCGCGACCGCCTCGGCGTCGCGGTCATTGGCCACGAAAAACTTTGGCGTCTCATGGAGCCTCACAAGCGTTAGCCGCAAGACTGCTAGTGCGAGCACGATACACCCGTTGACGTAGTAGACGTACCGCCACCCCTTGTTGTCGCTCGACAAACACTCGTACAGCAGGCACGAGTTCCCGGGCAAGAACGCGTATGCGACCAAGACCAGCACCGTCAGGCCGAGCGCCCAGAATACGGCGAAGCCCGTGAGGAGCCACATGTGGCGTTTTGGCAAAAACTCTAGAAACACGCAGGTATCGAGCACCAAGTTGCCGCCGGCCGCGAACGACATGAGCAGCGTAAAGAGGCAGTAGGTCGCCATGGTGCCCATGGCGCCGGTAACGATGCAGAACACGCTCGCCAATACGAGCGACAAGTTGAATGCCAAGCGGCGGCCAATCAAGTCGGCCAGGAAACCCCACACTAGTGCGCCTAGCACCATGCCGCCGGCATAGCATGCGTGTGACACCGGGAACTTGTAACCAAACTGGTAATTGATAAAGGTGCGCACGCTCAGCTCGTTAGTGTTGAGCTGCGTATCCACCGCATAGCCCATGCCATTGAGAAAGAGGAGCTTGAGATGGTACGGGGTGAATCCGATTTCGTCAATTGCGTCGTTGATGAGGGATAGTTTCCTGTACAAGACGAAATCGGAGTCGTAAAGCCCCGACATGTCTAGATCGGTGGTATGTGGGTCATGTGGTGATGATTTGACTGAGTCTACGATGAGGTTCTTGTCACTGGTGAAGCTCATGGTGTGAGTGTAGTGTTGGGAGCAGCCTCGAGGGCGTTTGCCACCAAAGAGACGATGCAGACTACAGGAACAATTATTACAATAGGGACAATGCTTTACTGGAGTAGAAAACAATACTTTGGAATAGATGGAATACAATAGTTTACGAGAGCAGAGAACAAATGTAACTGACACCACGCCGGAAAACAATCGACGTCGAAACTTCCTGCGTATTGATTCAAAAGATCTGACCGGACGGCGCCTGTACACACCTTCAGTCTCGGGAAGATTAGCGGGCAGATTGATCCGCGGGGCTGCGGGGTAAGGGCGGATATTATCTGCAAACTGTTTATTTTCCCTGCGACCGGGGCACGAACAGACGACCGAACGATTGTTGCGAGGCTCCAGACACAATGTCTAGCTGTCAGGGCGACAGGCCTTTGACACCTGATGTCAAGCATTGACTGACGTGAGGTAATAATCGCTTTACGCGTGACCAATTTTAGAGAGCTACAAGGTTAGGGGTAGAGAAAAGTGAGAGAAGGCACTTTGGTAGCAAGGGTCTTTTACCCTATTCATGGTGGGATCACACTTGTGAGACATTCCGGACGCTCGCACGCTGCACATTACACCCGAACGTTCTGGAATCTTGTAGAGCTTGCCGACAGCACCGGAGATTACCGAGCGGCCCCCCCCCTCCGCATCCCAGCAATTTCGCGCACTCGTCAAGGATGTGTTTCAGGGCAATGCCAACCGAGAGGCGCCCTCGAATGTCGAAATGCAGCACGGCAGTGAGATCCGGCCGCCGGCCGAATGTCGCTGATTTTGTGTGCCGAGAGAGACAGCCGAGGCATGGGTTAAACGCCGTAGACAGACTGTGTTTTGTGTTCGTTCGCAGGTGTCACGGTGGGAACTAAGGCCCACGCAAAAGCAAAGGTGCTACACGAGCGCGTTCCGGAATGAGCAGTTTATGAAATTGCTCTTACCATGGAACGGTAGCAGAGCAGGGCTGTGACGAGAGGCAGGGCCCGCGATTGGCGCGTGTCGTTTGTCAGCACCAGAGTGCCCGGCGTCGGCTAAAGTGTGCACCGGGTGACGACGGAAAAGGTGACTCATGACAAGGTGCATTTTTTCAGTGCGGGAACCCAATGCCGCTAATCGGGCACCCGTTTCCGGCGCTTCTCGTTTTCGACTCGGCACTTTTGGTCAATCTCCCGCATGCCTCTTGCATTCCCGCTCGCGTGTTCGCTCCATTCTCCAGTAATTGGACAGAAGGTAATCTGCGAGCGCCAAAAAAAAAAGTCTAAACAGAATCTGGATGCGATTAGAGTTTAGCAGGCGGAGATTAGATGCGTTTGAGCAAGGAGGTCGATGACGGAGCTAGGTGAATGACGGGAGCGAGGTGAATGACGGGAGCGAGGTAGATGACGGAGCGAGGTGAATGACGGGAGCGAGGTGAATGACGGGAGCGAGGTAGATGACGGAGCGAGGTGAATGACGGAGCGAGGTGAATGACGGAGCGAGGTGAATGACGGGAGCGAGGTGAATGACGGAGCGAGGTGAATGACGGGAGCGAGGTAGAGGACGCAAACGAGGTCAATGACGGAGCACGGAGAATCGAAGGAGGTCAATGACGGGTCAAGGTCAATGACGGAGCACGGAGAATAAGGAGGTAAATGGAGTACACACGAGACCAATGGAATACACACGAGGTCAATGACTGGAGCCAATACAAAACAGGTAAAAGTAGTACAGGTCACTTTTAATCGAAAATGGAAAAAAGCAAATCACTCTACGTGGGGCAACACGCTGTAGAGCGACTCGCCCAGCATGTCGCTGCCGAGCCGCGAGACGATATCCCGATCGTCCCAGCCCTTTTCAAGGTACGAGTCGATCTGGGCGCGCAAGTGTGCGAGTTTCTCGCAGTATCCATGGCCCAAGGCGGCGTCGATTTCCAGCTGCAAGCGCGGGTCGACGGGGGGCAAGCGCGAGTCGTGCTGCAAGGCTGCGCCGCCCGGGACCGCGAACCAGTCGAGGATGAGCGCGGTGAACGCGAGCCAGAACAGGGCCTGGGGCTGGTGCTGCTGCTGGAGGTCGCGCAAGTTGACGGGCCGGTCGCTCAAGTGCTTTGAGCTTGCGCGGAGATGGTAGCGAACGGGGTCGGCGGCGATATCCGCACACAAATTGAGGAGCCACGCAAAGTCCGACGCGGGGGTCTCGCGGGAAAACGGAATGAGGGGCAGCAAGGGCCACAGCTTCAAAGCGACGAGCGCCTTTTTCATGAGGGAGTAGCGGGAGGTGCCGCTGGGGGACCTGGAGGGGACCAACGCGCGTAGGTTTGGGTCGATTTCCGGAAACAGGTCAAAGGACGCGAGCAGGTCTGGGGAGATGGCGACGTGGGGCACGCCGAGTTTTGCGAGGATGGCGCGGGTGTGGCCCCAGTGGACAAAGCACTTTAAGGCGTCGAGCACTGCGGGGGAGTCGCAGGCGTCGGGCCCAAAGTGGGCGGCAACGATATCGACGAGGGTCTGGTCAGAGAGCTCTGTGCCAATGTGGTGGTCGGTGAAGAGAAAGTTTAGTTTAGCGTAGACGACGATGTCGAAGCCCATTTTGGAGTGGTGCGGGCGCAAGGCGGCGGCGTAGGCGAGGGCGTCGTCCGTAAAGGGCGAGGGGTCCAGCTTAGCGTCCTTGAGGTGGATGACCAGGCTGGCGACGGAGTCGAACCAGCGGTGGCGCTCCAAGTCCTGGGCGACGGCG
The DNA here is from genome assembly GCA_030580355.1 of Debaryomycetaceae sp. yHKB357. Taxonomy (NCBI): domain Eukaryota; kingdom Fungi; phylum Ascomycota; class Pichiomycetes; order Serinales; family Debaryomycetaceae; species Debaryomycetaceae sp. yHKB357. Next base: position 6,394 of record JAKTSS010000203.1, on the reverse strand, counting down.
AGGATCAGGAGGCAGATATCGGAAAAGTCGGATAAGAGGGAGCCGTCGGCGATGGAGAGCAAGATGGAGAAGGCGGAGGCGAGGGCGGTGTTGCGGTCGGGCAGCTCGGGACACACGACCAAGTGCTTGCTCTCGACGGAGATGCGCTGGAACTTGTTGGAGACGTAGCGGTACTTTCTGCCTCTGTTGAAGTACTCGACACGGTTGAGGTCGCGGAGGGAGTCGAGGACATGGTCGGAGACCTGGACGAGGGCGTCGGCGGTGGAGGTCATGGTGGAGAAGTAAACACGAAAAAAAGGCAAACGTAAACAACAGCCTTGCATCGTTATTTTCATTCAGGAATGTATGCAAGCAGTCCAGCGGGCGGACTGAAAAGGCTGTGATTCATCGTCTTTCGAACCTCCTCTCCTGTTGTGATCCGTGTCAAGTAGTCTCATCCGGCTTGTTTACCTCGACTGAGCTTCACTGCTCAATCTGATCAAGTTTCATTACTGTGATCAAGTTTCATTCATCTGATCAAGTTTCATTAGTATGATCATGTTCATTCATCTGATCAAGTTTCATTACTGTGATCAAGTTTCATTCATCTGATCAAGTTTCATTAGTATGATCATGTTCATTCATCTGATCAAGTTTCTTTACTGTGTTCAAGTTCTATTACTATGATCAAGTTTCATTACTGTGATCAAGTTTCATTACTATGATTAAGTTTCTTTACTGTGATCAAGTTTCTTTACTGTGATCGAGTTTCTTCACTATCATCAAGTTTCATTACTATGATCGAGTTTCATCCATCTGATCAAGTTTCATTACTGTGATCAAGTTTCATTCATCTGATCAAGTTTCATTACTGTGATCACGCTTCATTCATCTGATCAAGCTTCATTACTATGATCAAGTTTCATTACTATGATCAAGTTTTATTACTATGATCAAGTTTCATTCATCTGATCAAGTTTCTTTACTGTGATCTAGTTTTATTCATCTGGTCAAGCTTCATTCATCTGATCAAATTACCATACCACCACAAACATCTGAAATGTGCCTGCTCCCACCCATCGCCCGACTCGTGAGGGGAAGTGAGGGGCGGCAGTTAGGCGGGGTAGGGAGGGGAACTACGGCGGGGAATTATGGTGGGAAAATACGGCGGGCAGAGCGAGGGAGCTGCCACGAAGAAGCCATCATTCTGGTGGGCGGCGCCTCGGGCACCGCAGACACAAAGTGCGTCAAACGCGAATTTGGCGGATAACGGTTTTCGGGACAGGCGGGTCCTGGGACAGCACCCCGCAGAGACGGGCGTGGGTGGGTGATAGGGTGTTAGTGATAAGGTTGGGCGTGGGGATAAGTTGTGGGCGTGGATAAGTTCAGCGCGGTGTATACTAGAAGGGTGTTATTTGTAGTGAGGGTGTATAGGAGGGTGTAAAGAAGGGTGAGGGGATTTGAATAGACAGGAACTGTGTCAGAGGCAGCAGGCGGGCTGAGCCTGCCAAGCCCCATTCGGTGGAGGAATAATTATCCAGAGTAGCAACGGCGATTGCATGAGCGGTTTTGGCAACCGGCAGGGCGCGCCAAGCCTGATCAGGATCCTGTGGTTAGTGGTGATGTTGGAGAGTGGTTACTGGTGGGGTTGAAGAGTGGTAGTGATGATGTTGGAAAGTGTAGTGGTGATGTTGGGGAGTGGTACTTGCTTAGTAGTGGTCAGTGGTGGGGTAGTGTAGTGTGAGTATGGGAGAGTTGGAGAGTGCCTACAGTGGACTACAGTTCTCACCAACTCGGAAAGATTGGACTGGTGTTTATTTTTCTGTTCCCCCGGTGAACCCCGACTGGCTTTGTGGCGGCCGGTGGATTCCGCCGTGTTCCGTTGTTGTCTTGTGTTGTGTGTTGTGTATCGTCAGTGATACGCCTTAGTATCGTCTGTGAAACACCTTGACTGCCGTAACCCTATACTCGCCTGCTCACAGGGACCGGGCGCGTGGGCACAGGCTGAGAGGTGCCACGGCCATTGTTGCTGGATGATATATTATGCTGCCAGTGCATGGTTTAGCCGTGCCTGTCCTGCCCCGCCCGCCCCGCCAACACGCGTGGCGGAATATTATTCCATCCGCCAAGAGGACGTGCGTCCCGGTGGGTCCTGGTGGGTCCTGGTGGGAGCGGTGGGATCGTAGTGGAAAGTGGAGGGTGTGGTGTAGTGTAGTGTAGTGTAGTGTAGTGTTGTGTAGTGTTGTGTAGTGTAGTGTTAGGTAGAGTGTAGGGTGTAGTGTAGTATAGTATAGTGTAGTGTAGGGACCTCCAGTTCCACTGAAACATATTTTTCTCGCCTAGCAAATAATATTCGAGGCGAAACAAGCGGGCTGTTTGCGGACGCAAAATATCAAACGTTGTGTCACGTGTGATTTCTCCGGATCCTCTGCAGCATTCGTGGGACAACAACGTCTCGCCTTGATGTCTGTAATAGACACCTCTGATAGATGCCTGTATAGATAGCTGCCTCACTCCAACGCCGATCTTTCGTTACACAGATCATCTCGTTACTCGGATCATCTCGTTACTCAGATCATCTCCACGGATCACGCTGTTACCACGGATCATCTCGTTGCTACGGATCATGGGGCTTGCCCAGGGCGTCTGCGAAATAATTTAATTACAATAATGCTAGCTTTTAGATCCGTGTCTTGTCTAATGTCTTGTCTTCCTTCTTCCATCCATCTTCATCTGTGCCTAATCACTCACAATCTGCTTGATCTTGCGGCGCCGCGCGTTGATGAACCAGTTGCTCAACTGCTGCTGGTTGAGCCCCGTCAACTGCATGAGCTGGCGCTTCTCGTACAGGTTCGGGTACGGGTGCGCCAAGTGCAACTGGAGCCACGTGAGAAGCATCTGCGTGGTCTCCTTGGGCAAGTTGTTGCGCGACTTGCGCTTGACCAAGGGGTCGTCGCCCATGTGGGGGCGGCTCGCGGCCATGTGGTAGTGTGCGGCCGCGGCCGGGTAGTGGGCCACCGGGGCCGGGGGGCCGTAGGGCGGCGAGTAGGGCACGGGGTGCGGGTGGTGGTACGGGTGCGGGCGCGGCGAGTACGCGTAGTGCGGCGGGTACACCGGCGACGGGTGCGGCGGCGCGAGCGGCAGGGAGATCTGGGACATGACGTCGCGGATGCTGGGTAGCCGCTGCGGGTGCGCGTTGGGTATGGGGGGGAGAAGCGGGTAGCCTTTGGACTGGGACATGGAGGGCTCAAGGACACTCAGGAACAGTGGTGGAGTGGTGAAGAGTAGAAGAGTGATGAAGAACAGATGCTCAGAACAGTGATGGAGAACAGGTGCTCAGAACAGTAATGAAGAACAGATGCTCAGAACAGTAATGAAGAACAGATGCTCAGAACAGTAATGCTAATGTGAAGCAGACCCAATTGATTGCAGACCGTGTGGTTTATATATTTTGCATTTCAGTCAGCCGCAGAAAAGGGTGGGATTATTAGGAGCGAAACGCCCAGGGGGGGAAACAAGCGAGGAAAATATTTCTGCTCTTTTACGAGAAAATTTTATTATTGCGCTGCGTATTTATTTTTCGGCCTGCGTATTTTCTGGAGATTCGCCTGTTCAAATCCGGGGGTCGGGCGGGGCTGCCGTGAACCACTGCGGCACGGGTGCATCGCTGGGTGATTCTGGCCTCGCTAAAGTACCAGGTGATTCTCGCGTGTGACTCGCTGGCGCTTAGTAATGTCGTCTCTCTGTGCTATCTGCTGAGTGGACTCTTCCAGTGACTGGCTCCTAGTAGTTCCCATCTTACCTTCTCAGATCTTCAGGACCTTTCTGTCAACGTCTTCTGATCTGACCTTTGAACATGTCACGGTCCTTCAAGACTTTCTTGATTGACATTCAACTTTAAATCAGACCTTCGAACCTGTCACGGTTCTTCAAGACCAATCTGTCAACTTCTTTAAATCTGACCTTTGAACCTCCCAGATCTCTCCAGGACCCTGCTGTCAACTTCTTCAATCAGACCTTTGAACCTCTCACGATCCTTCAGGACCTTTCTGTCCTTGACATTCAACTCTTCAGACCTACCCCTGCTCCCGCATGTAAAACCGCCGCAACAAGTCCCCGTAGTTCTGCATCTCCTCCACGCTCACCATCAACTTAAAGTCGAGCATGAGCAAAAACTGCAACTCCAAGTAGTTGAGCTCCTCGAGCGGGAGGCCCCCCACCTTGGCGTACCGCAAGTTCTTGTAGAAGATGTCCAGAAAGAACTTGCTCAGCACCGTGATCCCCGCGATTATTAGCCGGTGGATGTTGTACAGGTCCATCACGAATAGCTGTTCCTCCAGGTCGGCCTCTCCAGTGCCGCTGGCCCCGCCCTGAAGCTGGTTCGCCTTTTTCGCGATCCGGTCGAAATATACGAGCAACAGCAAAAATACCTCGTTCGTCACGGGACAGTACTTTATCACCCGCGACAAGTAGTCCACGAGCGAGATCCCGGGAATGTTCGTCCCGTGGAACGCGAGCACGTTCGCAAGGTACTGGTTCTTCGTCTCGTCTTCCTCGTCGTCGTCGTCCTCGTCGCCATGGTCGCCGTCCACCATGTCCATACTGGACAAGTCGTTCCCGCTCACGCTCCCGCCCTGCGCCAACCGCCGGTGCATCTTGAGCTTCCGGCGGATCCCCACGGTCTTGGCAAAGTGGTCGGGGTGGAGCTTGTCGTTGGCCTCGATGATCTTCGAAAGGAGGCACGCGAGCATCTTGATGAGGTCGTGCACGGGGAACTCGGCAATGTTCACGTGGTACTCGGGCCGCGCCTGGTTCTCCAGAAGCTGCCCGAAAAAGTCCGCGTACAGCGTGTACGGCGGCGCCGCGTGCTGGCCCGGGCCGTCGGCGTGGCTGGCCATCAGCACCGTGGTAGTCGGTAGCGACGGCTGCGGCACGAACCCGTGGTTGTGTAGCGAACCGTGGTTGTGTGTTTGGTTGTGTAACTGATTGTGTGTTTGGTTGTGTACGTGATTATGACTGAGTGATTGGTTATGACTGAGTGATTGACTGTGTGATTGGTTGTGTAACTGGTTGTGTAACTGGTTGTGTGATTGACTGTGTAACTGATTGTGTGATTGACTGTGTAACTGATTGTGTAACTGATTGTGTGATTGACTGTGTAACTGATGATGACTGAGCGACTGATGTTGTGAATGATTTTGTGACTGACCATGACTAGACATGCCATTGTACGAGTAATGGCTCGGAGTGGTGGACGGTACGTGTCCTGGCACAGGCACCGGCACCGACATGGGCACCGACATGGGGGTGGTGCTGGAGGAGACGCGGTGGCCTAGGGAGTGGGGCCGGTTGACCAGCAGCGGCACCAGGAAATACGACGCGGGCGGCACCGGGTTGCCAGTGTACGAGTGGACGCTGCTGTAGGAGCCGTGCGGGAGCGACAGGCCGTAGGCGTCGCTCTGCGGCGGGTGCGCCATGGGGTCGAACGCGGGCGCCGACGCCGACGCCGACGCTGCCGGGAACGGGAACGGGTCAGCGGGCAAGGGCAAATGCGGCTGCATCGCCAGCAGCTGGAGCAATGTCTTGGTGAGGTTGGAGATGGGGATGGGCTTCGCGCTGAGCAGGCGCGGCGGCGACGGGTGCCGGGTGATGGATCGTTTCCGATCGCCGCCAATCGGGTTTGCAGAATCATTGGCCGAGCTCATGGCGGGTGGGCGCGACGGCGGTGGAGCTGGAATGAGGGTCTACCGCAACAGTGCCCCGCCAGTGTGCACGCAAGAGAGTGTCACTGTGTAGTGAGAATGTCCAGTGGTCGGGTCCTGTCCCGGGGTATGGCCTCACTGTTACTGTAAAATGTCCCTCCTGGCCGCCAGGGGGTCTCGAAAAAAACCGGCACCGGGATTTTTCCCCGGCTTTTTTCTGGCCCGGCGTGGTGCTCAGGATGGGTCAACACGTACCGTGTCTTCTTGGATGGCGTAGTGGTAGAAATACATTGCAGGTGATACCACTCCTACACTTCATCATAGCACTGTGGTATCCTGCTAGAGGCACTGTGGTGTCCCTGACAAGTCGGACCATCCATATGATCACGTGACTACCCATTTGATAATGCTGATTTTCCTCCTCTGTTAGCCGCCACCCCGTCCATGTCCACCGCGAGTAAGCTCACCTTCGCCCTCTCGTGTGTCGCCGCAGCAGGCTCCTTCGCGTTCATCAACTGGCTGCAGCAGGTGGAACGGGACAGCCTCCGCCAAGGCCCGATCAAAGACGCGGCGCGCATCCGCGCGAAGCAGCACGCCGCAGAGCTCACCCTGAAGCAGCGCTTGAACGACTTGGAACACAGGCAGCAGGCCGAGTTGAGGCGCCAGCTCGCCGCCGATCAGCCATTGACCGGTGAGATTATCACAAAGGCGGA
>JAKTSS010000202.1:0-22046 GCA_030580355.1 Debaryomycetaceae sp. yHKB357 | reverse complement strand
CCACCACGCACTACCAGGACCCGGCCAAGTTGTTGGAGTTCCTGACCGACTTGGGCGAGATGATGCTGGGCATTGCCATTGGCGGGATCAGCGACAAGGACCGTTTGTCGAACGTTGGCTGGTAGGTTTTGGATAGGTGTAGGACCGATGAAGTTCGTATTGAAGTTCATTGGTGAAACATTGAAGTGACCGGTAAAACCTATAAAGTTCATGGTAAAACATTGAAGTGACCGGTAAAACCCATGAAGTTCATGGTAAAACATTGAAGTGACCGGTAAAACCTATTGGTAAAATTTTTGAACTTAATTAGTAAGAGGATGGAGTTCATTGGTAAGAACCATCTTCAGGTTTTGTAGTGGGAGTTGCAACTTGATTGGTGAAAAGCATTTGGACTTTACAAGTAACATCACATGCGGGGAACCCAGTTACGGCGGCATGGATGTTGTGGCGGCATGGATCTTTTGTTTCAACTGAGGAGGTGATTGTTGGTTGAAGAGACTAGTTCAGCCTAAGCGGTAAGTTGGGTGTGATGACATCTGTGCAGAGCGTCAATGACCGAGCGGTTGAGCTTTGAGACCAGTCAACAACTCAGATGCAGCACTCGTCTTTGTGGTAAAAGTCGGAAAAACGAATTTTTCAGTGACACATTTGAGGAAAATTTCCTATTTTTGATGTGATGAACATTTCACATTATTGTTGTTTTACACTTGTTGAGTTGGCATTGAGATGCGCTTTGCGTTTGTATTGGCATGGGCCAAGCAATTTGGCGATAGATCTTGTTGGATCTGCGGGTAGTCTAAAACGCTAATTGAGGTCAATCGAGGTCAATTGGAGGTCAAGTAGAGGTCAAGTAGAGGTTATTGGAGATGCTATGCCGGAGATACGAGTCCACCAATCAAATGATCCCCGATAGCAAGAAAAGAAAAGTGCTCCTCTAATTTGTGTAAACATCCCTACCGCAATACAAGATGAGATGCAGATGTATGCACGACATGTGTCGGCATGAGTTCGGGACGGGCGATTAGATATGGAGACTCCAGCCAGAAGAACTCAGGCGAGAAGAACTCAGGCGAGAAGAACTCAGGCGAGATGAAGGTCAGGAGACCACGCGATGGACAGGCCGTGGTGTAAGTGTGGTGAGATCCAACAAGTCTGACGGAACAATACGCGACAGAGTTATAATATCCTGCACACACAAAGAAGACATTGCGCTTCAGGGCACGGCGATTCAGACAGCCAACTGATAAGACGATAGCACGGTATCGGGCTGCAGCGCGAGCCGTTCCGTCGCTTGTATTCCACAAGGGCCGTAAACAGACGACAACCGAGCAGGACATTGACGATGATGCGGACGCGTCGCAGGCCCGCCGGAACAAGAGCCGTGCTAGGCGAAGGCGCGTTGTTCGCTGACGCCCTTGGCCGGCCCCGCAGTAGCGGATGACGTCCCCGCGGCGGAGGCCGAGACGGCCTCTCGGGCCAGAGGATACCCCGCAGCAGATCCATGCCGCAGCGATGAGATGCCGCAGCGATGGATGCACGCCTCAAAGGTGTTGGCACAAGTCAACGCGTTTGTTTTCCAGGAAACTTTCCGCCGTAATAGATATTGTACACCGCAAGTATTCCGTAAAGCGATCCCTGTATGCTGTTCCCTTTTCTTTTTCCCCGGCTTTGCGCCTCGATATTATTTAGGGCATCGCGGGTGGGCCCCGCTGCGTGGATGCGATTGGCCAACGATTAGCCCAGCGCCCGCTCAGGCCTGGGGCCGCCCTTATCGCGCGTGCATTGTTCGGCCGTCCTGGTAGCCTTTCGTATATTTTCCTCCCGTCCACCTCATCTCGCTTATATATCCCCCTGGTCCTGTTCGCTCCCCACCTCACTCCATCCACTCCAGTCACTCCACCTTCTCACCCCACTTACCCACCTTCTCACCCCACTTACCCTCCTTCTCACTCACTCGACTCACCCACCCACCTTCTACGTCCACCTGCACCATGTCCCCCCCCGACCTCGAGAAGAACCCGGGCCATGCCGCCGCCTTCGACAGCCTGTCTGTCCACAGCAGGCACACCGACGACTACAACTTGTATGTGGCCCGCTCAGTGCCCCTGGCAAACATCGCCCACGAGGACGGCTACAAGCTTCGCCAGTCCCTCGACTCCCGCCACGTCACCATGATCGCCATTGGTGGCGCCCTCGGCACCGGCTTGCTCGTCGGCACCGGCTCCGCCCTCAAGGCCGCGGGCCCCGGCGCCATCCTCATCGCCTACTCCATCATCGGCTTCTGCGTGTTTATGGTCTTGTCCGGCTTGGGCGAGGTCGCCACCTTCATCCCCTTGAACGGCTTTGCAAACTACTGCCAGCGCTACGTCGACGACGCCTTGGGCTTTGCCTGCGGCTACGTCTACTTGTTCAAGTACCTCATCTTGCCCCCGAACCAATTGGTCGCGGGCGCCCTCGTCATGCAGTACTGGGTGCCCCGCACCACCGTCAACCCGGGCGTCTGGGTCGCCATCTTTTTGCTCATCATCTTGGCCATCAACGTCGTGGGCGTCCGCTACTATGGCGAGTTCGAGTTCTGGCTCTCCTCCCTCAAGGTCTTGACCATCGTCGGCTTGATCTTCGTGCTCCTTGTAATCACCTTGGGTGGCGGGCCTACCCACGACAGAATCGGCTTCCGCTACTGGCACGATCCGGGCGCGTTCCTCCACTACAAGGACTCCTCAAAGCACCTCGTCATTGGCGGGTCCTGGGGCCGCTTCATCGCCTTCCTCTCGGTCTTGGTCTCGGCAGTGTTTGCCTACACCGGCACCGAGTTGGTCGGCATCACCTTTGCCGAAACACGCAACCCGCGCCGCGCCATTCCCAAGGCCATCAAGTTGACCTTCTACCGCATCCTCTTCTTCTACATCTTGTCCATCCTCTTGGTCGGCATGACCGTCCTGGCCAAGGACAAGCTCTTGCTCTCCGCCACGGGCAACTCCGCGTCCGCGTCGCCCTTTGTCATCGCCATCAAGAACGCAAAGATCAGGGGCTTGGACCACGTCATCAACGCCTGCATCCTCTTGTTCATTCTCTCCGCCGCAAACTCGGACATGTACGTGTGTCTGCGCACCAGCTACTCCCTCGCCGTCGCGGGCTACGCCCCCAAGATCTTTTGCAAAACCAACAAGTGGGGGGTGCCCCTCTACGGCATCGCCCTCTCCTTCGCCTTCTGCTTGCTCGCCTTCATGACCGTCTCCAGCGGCCTGGCCCAGATCTTCACCTACTTTGTCAACGTCGTCTCCTTGACCGGCCTCTTGGCGTGGTGCTGCATCCTCACCATCCACATCCGCTTCATGATGGCCTGCAAGGCCCAGGGCATCGACCGCACCCGCGACTTGGCGTACCGCTCGCCCTTGCAGCCCTACGGCTCCTACGCCGCCTTGTGCATCTGCATCTTCATCGTCATCATCAAAAACTTTACCGCCTTCTTGGGCAACTCCTTCACCTACAAGACCTTCATCACCGGCTACATCATCTTGCCCATCTTTGTGTTTATGTACTTTGGCTACAAGTTGATTCACAAGACCAGCGTCATCAAGCCCGCCGAGGTCGACTTGGCGACGTACCGCGACGTCGTCGACCTCGAGGCCGAGCGCTACCGCAAGGAGGAGGAGGAGTACCAGGCCGTCCGCGCCGCCGAGGGCCATCGCTTCGACAAGACCTGGTGGTACGACCACTCGGTCGGATACTTGTTCTAAACAGAGGAAAACAGCACAAGAAGAAAGACATAATTAGACCGTCACCACTACCCCTTCCCAACCCCTTTTTCGTTTGTGCATTAGGTATAGTTTCGTCGTCGCGGCATTCGCGTAAAACATTGCTAGACATTAATCGTGCCTCCGTGAGGCGCTCCAAAATTTACACATTGTATTATGCCGTTCTGAATTGCCGGAGTAGATGCGCCACTGGCAATGCTACTTGTAGGAGATGGGGGCCTGTTGGCCCCTTATGGCCTTTGTACTGGTTTTTCAGCTGGAACACTTTCGCCTCACGCTGGTAACGATCAGTAACATGCTTTCATCGATCTTACTTGGCTCTGTATTATGATCTTGTTAGCTTTATCTAGGTGAAAGCGCCGCGTAATATGATAGCGACCTCAAAATATTAAAGATTACATTTGCAGAAAAGTGCCGGGATCGTTCCAATCCAGAACTTGATCCGCACTTGAACCTCCCAATTGGCCAGCTGGTCAACTCCTATCCACTGCCTTCGCACTGCAAACAGTCCCAGTAAAACCGCTTGCACTCGCTCAACGCTACAAGCACCTTTTCCGGCGCGTGCTTTGCGACCGCGTCCTGCGAGATCAACTCAAGGAACTCAAGGGCCTTGAGGTTCGCCACAGGAGCCTTGATCTTTTGTATTTGGTACGTGCTCAACTTGTCAGCGGCAAGCTTTTCCGCCGCCTCCATCTGAACATCTTCGCTCAGGTTGCATTGGCTCGAGTTCGTGGAGATGTGGTGCGCGCCAAGACGCAATGCTTCGGCAGCGGTACTGTCTAGATTTTGTACATTGATGTTGCCATTTAAATCGTTCTCATTGGGCTCGTGCATTGGCGTGGACGCATCCATCGCATCGTGCTCGTAGTCGCCCTTTGGGTTTTGCACCTTGCTTTTGCGGGCCTTGATAATGCCGATCCGCGCCTTGACCTTTTGCATCCAGCCCGGGCTGAAGCGCGGCTCCTCGGCGTCCGGCGGGGCAATCTCAGCCCAGATCCGGCGGGCTTCCGCCTGGAGCTCAGCGTCGCTGGGCCGCTCGCCCGTTTTCAAGAGGGCCGTGGCAAACCGCTCGAGCCGATCCTCGAGGAGAGGCCACTTGCCGTTCCGCGGTTTCGGGTTCGTGTCGGTCAAATTCTGGATCCCGTCCAAGTAGGAGTACTTTGTAGACAAAATCTTTGAAATAGAGCCCTGGGTGATTCGGCGGTTGTACCTCTGGAAGAACCACTCCACAAGCTGGGCCTGGGTCGGCCTCTTGGACTGGGACCGGGCATACAGGCGAATGGCCGACCGCTGGGTATCAGTCAAGTCTCGAGAACCCATATTCCCGCGAATGGAAAAACAGCGGTAGGCTACGAATATTCCGAGATTTAACACAGTTAAATTCCGAGTTTCTGTGGTTTTATAACGGAGGCTGGTGTCACGTGGCAAAGTGTTGCAACCTGTTCTCGGCGGTCGTGCACGGGCGAATACTTTGCAGCCGTGTAGCCCCACAGGCTGTGGTGAGGAGGTATGCGCGCTTGAGCAATGAAATGATGTAGAGGAGAAAGTTATTACTGCAATATATGACGTGGCAACTGTGGTATTGACTAGTACTTGGGAATATGCAATCCATGCTCTGTAAGCACATCTCAAAGTGTGAGGTTAAAATCAATGGACTAGACTACATATGTTAGGTGCGGCAACGGGCCGACTATTCCAACTTCGTGTGTGAATATCTTGCTAACAAACAAATGGGGCTTACATGAGATGAGGTACCACGCTGATTACAGAACAATTGTGACCCATTGGTAGAACCGACATCGAAACGAATCAAGTCGTCAACGGCTGGCACAGAACCATTCGATGAACCGGTAGACGACTCAGTATTCTAACTGATAGTGACCCCATAGTCATACGCTAGTACTCAGACCCGAGACATTACCTCTGATCATTTCTGCCTTTTGCGCCGAACCACGAACCAGTCTCCACGATCTGGGTGGCAGCTTAACGAATCATTGCACCACCCAGACGCATACCTATGCATACAACAGAGAGCGATGTCGCAATCTGCCATGGGCCACATTCCCTTTCTGTACCATATTAACGGTTACAAGTGGTCAATGGTAAACAGACGCAAAGCGGGATCCCACTCATGCGTGCGATCAAATACGCGTTGCACAGGATAAATACCAAGTATCTTCATCTATGAAGATCTGCAATTGGCAGGCTGGCCTTCGTGCGGGGCTGATAAAATACGTCATATAGTGTGTCCAGAAATGTGCCTGTTAATCGTTGCGTGCCTACACAAATATGCCCAAGACTCAGCACACAAACCGCGTAGAGCATTGCGGTAATGCATTCTTGTATTACTTCTTGAATGTTGCCTTCACGCGGTATTGCCGTCGATACTTATATAGCATGACTACCGAATACAGGCTTCTCGAGCTTAGCCTGTTGATAGCGCAATGAGAGGAGAGGATGTCAGCATAGCGGTAACCGAGTGGCCACAGATCTCACAGGCCGTATGATTGGTGTGGATAGTCGGCTTAGAGGAATGCAAGGTGTGTGTCTTCTTGCAAAAGTCGTTCACGTGCCCAAAGCAAGCATCTGGGCGATGCGTGCTTATGTCATTGACGATGAGCATCGCATTTCGGACTAATGCCTAATCTGCCCTCCACAGATGATCGCCCCGCATGAGCCTGACCCGGAACCTCGTGTGTGCGACCCTATAAACGTCGACGCGATATGCGACCTGCTATCTCCATACTTTACTGTCCACAAAACAAATTATGGAGGCCGAGGCTGTTTCGCAACAGACCATATCCCTGCCAATACGGAAATACTTGCCTGTGGGCCGCCCGTGGCTTCGACTATAATACGGCCATTCAGAAAGGAGGTGTGCACCTACTGCTTCTATTACGACCTGTCAGTGTTGAAATTTAGGATTTCGCAGACGAGAGGGAAAGCCACGGTGCTGCTTCCGTTCTGTAGCGATGCATGTATCGACGCTTTCAAGGCGCACGACCGCGAAAAAGTGTTGGAAAAGACGCTATTGGATATCGAGCACGAATACGCACTGCTTGCAAAGACCCCTGAGCCTGTATTGGTGGAGCCGGACTGTGGGACAAACTTTATTGAGACGATAAACCGAACATGGGACGACGCTGAAGCGTGGGACCGACTGCTTCTGGGAATGAAACCAGGCAAGAGGCGTGCTCAAATACCGCGTATATCGGATGCAGAGTATGCCGAGGCGAAATACGTGGCGTCAGCAGTGTTTTGCACTTTCAAGTTTTGCAGCCAACCACTAGCACATCAGAATTTCGCAGAGTCGTCTGGACAAGAGCTCCCAACAAGACAGGAGGTTTCGCTAAAACGCACAGGATCAGGTGAACATAAACGCGATTATCCCAACGCGGCAACAGAGCTTTCTCTCTTCGACACCCTCGAGTCTCATGTGGACGAAAAGGTCGAAATGTACCCGTACTTGCTTGAATCGTACATCAAGGTGTTCAAGTTTTTACGGATTGTTGCGCCGAGCGAGCTCCAGCCGTACATAACACCGCAAAGAGTGAGGGATTTGATTGGCCGAAATCTCCTGAATGCGTTTGGGTTGTGGTCTGAGGGGTGTGCCCCAGAAATAGACAGATTGAAACTGTCTGAAGAGGAAAATGGGCTGGGGATTGCAACACAGCACGAGCAGGGACCGACAAGCAAAGAAAACAGGCCAGCGCCTCCTATTGAGGAGAAGGAATTCTTGGGATTCGCGGTGTACCCACTGGCATCCTTTTTCAACCATTCATGCGACCCCAATCTCATGAAGCTGCGAGAACGCAACAAACTTGTCTTTTGTACGACCAAGGACGTCCGCGAGGGAGAGGAGTTGTGCATTAATTACGGGGACCACGCACACGAGCCGGTGGTGGAGAGACGCAAAGCGCTTCAAGAGTGGTTCTTCGAGTGCCAGTGCGTAAAGTGTGTCACGGAAAGTATAGGAGAGGACCGGGAATAGACATGTCCGAGACAAGGGCCGGATGGGAGGTGCCGCACGGAGCCGAAATCGCAATGCTAAATACAGGCAATGACTGGAATATTCCAGGTGACTCGGGTATGTATAACAAGTGTCGGGGAAAAATAGCCAAAGAACAGGCGAATCACAGGGCTAAGGAGCGTGCATTCCCGCGTCGGAGACTGTCTCACCGGTAAAGGAGAATCCCGAGAACAAATAATTCCAGGACGCGTTAATTGAGTGCAGTTCCTTGACATGCCCCGCTATAATACGATACCGTACGGTACGAGCCGTTTTCTTTTTTCTCGCCACGACGCGTCTCACGCGCTGGAACAAAACGGTAAGGTTTTTTCGGGCAATCCCGCTTTACAGCGATTGACCAGTGTCGTTGCTGGATTTGAGCATCGCCGAAGTCGGCTTTCAAATTTGTGGCATGTTCCTTCAATCACATGTGACGCAGCAGCGCGTGTCATCCCCTTCCGCCGCAGTGTCCAACGCTTTCTAGTAAGACACTGTGCACCGTGACTCTAGAGGAGACCCCGGGCTGTCTCAAAACCGCACTACCAAAAGAGACCAAGATCCGTGTCTCAGAATCTCCCGGCGGCTAATCATTATCAATTCCATCAGGGCACCGCCGCAGAAAATATCCTCTGGAACGCCGAAAAATTTAACGCGTATGCAGGCAAGCAGCCTGTCGCCGGAAACGCCCTCTTTGTGGCATCGCAGGCCATCTTGAGGCGTGGATGCAAATCCATCAGATAAAAATCTTTCAATTCCCCACAATTTGCATTCCCGCCATTCCTTTTCACGCTGAAATCTCGCATCCCGCATCATGGCTGCGGGCGGTAACAAGGTCTTCAATGTCCAGATCTTCTTTGTCGTGTTTCGCGAGGCCCTCGAGGCCGTCGTCGTCGTCTCCGTTCTTCTCGCCTTCTTGAAGCAGGGCTTGGGTAATGCCACCGACGACCCTACCGTCTACCGCCAGTTGCGCCGCCAGGTCTACCTCGGCGCGGCGGCCGGAATTGGCTTGTGCTTGGTCATTGGCGGTGCCTTCATTGGCGCCTTCTACGGCTCCGGGGGCGCTAATGATCTCTGGTCAAAGTCAGAGGACTTGTGGGAGGGCATCTTCTGCCTCATCGCGGCCGCATTGATCTCTCTCATGGGCATCGCCATGTTGCGCGTCAACAAAATGAAGGAAAAATGGAGAGTAAAGTTGGCTCAGGCCTTGGTCAAGACCCCGACTTCAAAACGGAAACGCTTCACTTTTGGCCACATGTCAAAGAAGTACGCAATGTTCATCTTGCCCTTCATCACTTGCTTGCGCGAAGGTCTCGAGGCCGTGGTGTTTGTCGGTGGTGTCGGCTTGACGTCTCCCGCCACCAGTTTCCCGTTGCCGGTAGTCTGCGGGATCATCGCGGGTGTCGCCGTCGGCTTCATCATGTACTACTGGGGATCGTCCTCCTCTTTACAGTTGTTCTTGATCATCTCAACCTGCATTCTCTACTTGCTCGCGGCAGGCTTGTTCTCGCGTGGCGTCTGGTTCTTCGAGGCATATCATTTCAACAAACTTACCGGTGGTGACGCCGCAGAGGGCGGCTCCGGGCCGGGTACCTATAACATCCACCTGTCGGTGTGGCACGTCAACTGCTGCAACCCCCTCAAGGATAACGGCTGGGACGTCTTTAACGCCCTCTTGGGATGGCAAAACTCGGCAACCTACGGGTCAGTGCTCTCATACAACTTGTACTGGCTCGCGGTGATTGTGACGCTCATCTTGATGACCTACGAAGAGCGCAACGGTCACTTGCCCTTGTGTAAGAACTTGACCTTGGCCCAGTTGAACCCCATGTACCATATCAAAAACAAAAAAAAGGCAGAGTTGTCGCAAAAGGAAAAGGCTGACCTCTTTGCCAAGGTCGATTTGACGGACCTTGTTGCGGCATCAAAGTCTCCGCGCGCCTCCGCAGAGTCTCGCTCTATAGAATTGACCAGAAGCGTGAAGAGCGTCGTCGTCACAGAGACTAATGTCGCCAAACCCACAGTCGCAGAACCCACAGTCGCAGCACCCACAGTCGCAGAACCCACAGTCGCAGAACCCCACGTCGCAAAGCCTGCAGTGGTTGCAAAATAGGAGCAGCGCCCTCTTGCAACTTCGCGGTCACACAATGCGTATAATGCTCTGAATACTCGACTCGCCCGCTTGGATTGTCTCGAAACACCATACACTTCCCCCGGCTTGTCTCGAATACTGATCTTCCTCTACGATATCCAAGAATACCAACTCCTCCCCCAAGAAAAATCCCCAAATTCAGCAAAACAGGCTCCTTCATGCCCCATATCGTCCTTGTCAACATATCATCTGCAAGGCATTGTATAGTACTCACACCCCATATCTAATTTAATCAGATTAGCCCTAGCACCTCGTACACGTAGCAGTCTGAATGTATCAGCTAGTGTGAAGCTCTGGTTTCATTGTCTGGTGCGAGACTCCCTGAATCTATTATATGGTCCAACACCCTAGCTCCATCACCGACCCTGTAGGACTCTCAAGTAGATTCGGAAATTGGTGGCTTGAGCTCGAGCTACAGCAGTGCTTGTAGCACACTCAAGATACCTCATTTCGAATGTAATAGCGCAAATTGGTGAAACAAATCTCGTCGTTCACGGCGGGCTTGAGGACTTCTTGATGCCAAAAATCGATTTACTATTGTTGCTGCTGACGAGTTAAACCTCACTTAAAAGCGTGGTTTTCTTGAAGACGTCTTCAATGGGGCGGAGAGGCCCAGCAGCATATCCCGTTTCTCGTCTTGTGGATACGCTGGGGGAATTTGCGTGCCGCGACCCCAAGAGTTGTGCTCCATCAATATCAAGGGTATCTCAATTTGATCATTTGACTCACACTAGTGTATAGAGTGTCACCATTGGATCATGCAAGGTCGTTAACTGTATAACATACAGCGACATGGTTAGATCTTGGCTCATTAGGTCGTTTAGAGGAGTTTGAAAAGTAGCCACGAACTAGTGGCTTGAGGATCCACTCCGGCTCAAATAGGCGAAGCAAGACATCATACACGTGCGTGCACTCGGCACCGCATGCTTCCACTTGAATGGTACCTACCAGGTACCGATACTCTTGAGCAAAGTTCCAAGCCTCACTCCAAGGTAAAGTCATGATCCTTGAAAAAAGCCTTGAGCGCCTCGCACTCGGCCTGTTCCTTAATTTTTGGTTGCTGGCACTTGCTCCAGTATACCCTTTGATTGCAACGCAACACGCTAGCCAAGACCCGTCTGGCGAATTGAAAGTCGACCGCTTTCTCGGCATCGAGTAGCTTGCTGATAAAGATACGAACTCGATCGATTTCGTCAAATATCGTGAAACAAAGGTAATCGTGCCGTGCGATTATTTCCTGGAGTTCCAGGTCATGAACATTATCAAACTGGGTAAACTCTAGAGGATGGTTATGCGTATACTTGTTATTGTTTGCATCGACCTTTTCCTGGAGCGCGTCTTCAAACTTTGCAAGTAGAGTGAGGGGGACGGGCAAGAACTGGATACCCTGGTGAACGCCGGTAGCACGGCTTGTTTCGAAAAACACTAGCCGGCTTGCGGGATCCGACTTTAAGAAGGCTGACACGAACGCCTTTTGATACCTGAACACCTCGTCAAAAACCGCAGATTTTCGCACGTCTCCAAGTGAGCGGAACGTCGGCACATGCTCGATGGGGATGATTATGGCGTGCCCCAGGAAGCCGGTAGTACGACTCGGTTTCGGTAGCGGCCCCTTTGCGATGGCCACGTAGCAGCTAGCACCTATAGAGACGATCATGTGGGACTCGACTTTGGGATTGGATAGGCAAAAGAAGCAGTCACTCGGAGCGACCACTTTTGGCGCCTTTGTAGGACGCTCAGTACTAGCGCGTAGATCGGGCTCATCTCCAGAGAGACGGCGCTTCGAGGTATGCGAGTCTGACCCGTCTACAGGGAGACGGCGATTAGGGGTCGGCAAATCCGTGAATGGATTACGACCCACAAGTTTCAGACTGATCGCCGGGGGCGTAGAATCTAGAGTGAAGGCATAGAACCATTTATCTTGAGTCCCTTCTTGTGCCAAACTGATGAAGCGAGTGGCCCGGCGATTGTCCTCGCCCCAGACAAACGGCAAAGCTTCGTAGAATATGCCACGTTCGTGTCCTACTGCAAAGTGGTATCGGGGCCTAGTCCGTTTCACAATTTCGTCGATAATTGGATTCCCCACAAGAGTAAGGTGCTTGTCGTTAGCGATAGCTTTTGGCCAGTTGTAGGTGCATAGTATGTCGATTGACGAAGGCAAGGCATCCCACGCGATTTCGCTTGTTTGAGGAGTGTTTGAATGAGAGGTGTCTCTCGCGAAATCACCATCTGTGACGGGATCGCTCTTTGTAACGGTATCGCTCTTCGCAACGGGGTCTGAGCTTGTAGCGAAATCACTTTCCGAAGTGAGATCACGCGTAGCAGCGTGGTCTCTATTTGCAGGGGGCACCACGGCTCCAGGACTAACGATAGAGTCACTTGGCGACCTCTCTGTTTCCACCGTCGCAGATACCAACATGATCGTCACTCCCAGAGCAAGAGACAAGACACAAATGTTTGACTTGGCCAACGTAAAATTCTCTTTGACATCGAGTAAATTAGTGCTCCCTGAACTTGCCTGTAATGCAATTGCAGACAAGCCGTGCTTTCCCACGGTAAAGTAAGTGGGGACGGAGACGTCTGTGGTGGGGAGCGTTGAGGCCTGGGGCAAGACATCACCGAGCAAGAGCACCGCTTCAAAAGGGCCGTTTTTCGCATGCTGCAAATTGGCCTTTGCAAGAACCTTGTCCAAGTTATCTGGATCCGGGTTCAATACCAAGATCTGGCTACTTGTCATTCCCTTCGGTGAGATTGGATAAGATGGCCAGTCTACCAAGTGGTGTGCCTGGTGAGTGTATGCCTCTGTCACGCTCATTATGCAGTACGGGATGGATCACGTAATCCGTGTTTACCTCTGGTGGGCCCGCCGAGATACGAGCGATTACACCACTGGCGTAGCGATGACCGTACCAAGCTGATGAACCAGAGCAGTCAGATGAACCAGAGCAGTCAGATGAACCAGAGCAGTCAAATGAACCAGAGCAGTCAGATGAACCAGAGCAGTCAGATGAACCAGAGCAGTCAGATGAACCAGAGCAGTCAGATGAACCAGAGCAATCAGACTTCAATAAGAGTGCTCACGCGCGTGAGGCCGCTTCTGCAGCGGGAAACGCGAGAAAACTGTCCCTCCATCGTGCAGATGCCTAGTGAACGTCCCACCGTCACGATGCTCCGTGTTCCGCCCTCCTTGTCAAAAGTGCCTGGTCGCGCACCCAGCCCGCTGCAGGAGTATAAGACGTACGAGTTCGACGAATGTATCTGGCTGGGCGACGAATCCTGCGATAACTACTCTGATAACAGCATGCTATACCACAAGGTGGGACCGGAGCTATTGCACCAGTTGTTCATGGGCTACAATGTTTGCCTATTGGCGTATGGCCAAACGGGTCTGGGAAAGACGTGGACGATGATTGGCTCGCCGCTGGAGCCCGGGATCGCGCCGCTACTAGTCACTGATTTGCTCAACCGGTGTCTGATGGTGGTTGCGGAGAAGGTGAGCTGCCACTTGAGGATGTCGTACATTGAGATCTATAATGAACAGGTCCAGGACTTGCTAGCGGTAGACCCCTCCAAGAAATGCCGAATACGCGAGCACCCGGTGTTGGGCCCGTTTGCCGAGAATGCGATGGAGTTTTCCATAGCGACTTTTGCCGACTTTGTCCACCATCTCGAGCGCGGCAACAAGGTCCGGGCCACTGCCCAGACCGCGATGAACGCCGCGAGCTCGCGGCTGCACGCCATCATCACGCTTACGCTACGGCAAACGCGGTTCGCTCTGGCAGGGAGCGAGGACGAGTTCAGTACGATTGGTGTGGCACAGGAGGAGCTTGTATCGTCTATCAAGCTCGTGGACTTGGCAGGATCAGAGAGACTTGAAAAGACCAAGATGCAGGGCCAGCAGCAGCGGATGAAGGAGGGCACGCAGATCAACAAATCGCTCACGGTATTGGGTCGGTGCATAAACACCCTCTCGCAAGGTGCAGCCAGTAGGGCCAAGGTGCCGGCGCCAGTTCCGTACCGTGACTCTGCGCTCACCTACCTCTTGAAGGAAAACCTCGGCGGCAACTCCAAGAGCTTTATGATATTTTGCGTTTCGCCGGTCGACTATGAGGAGACGAGACAGACGCTCAACTATGCGCAGCAAGTGCGTAAGATCAAGACGGCAGCACGGGCGAACAAGAAGGCGGTGTCGCAGGTGGAAATGAGCTGGGATGTGCACGAAAACGCGAACGACGGAGCGATTTGCGCGTTGAAGCAGGAGATTTCGAGTCTCACGCGCCAGTTGGCGCTGTTGAGCGGCAGCCTGAATGTGGCAGAAAGCGAAAAGATGTCCAAATTGGTAATGTTTTTTGAGCAGGAGCTCGACAAGGTGCGATTTGAAAAGGAGTACTTGAAGCAGCAGAATGCGCACCAGGCACAGCAGATCCGGGAGCTCGCGCTGTACCTGCAGTATGCGGAGAATGAATACTACCAAAGGATGCATAGCGCGCAGCAGTGGAGGCAGCGACAGCGGCAGGTGCGACGGAATGGTCTTTTGCAGAGATGCAGCCAGGAGATGGAGGGAATAGATGCAGACCTACGAAAGTTTGAGCCGGGGAGTTGTTTGAGGAATGGCGATTGAAGGATGACTCTGAATTTATGTCGATCATAGTTCTGCTTGTTCTATACCTAGTGACTCTCATTGGTAGTAACTTCACACTTCCCAGACGTTTCGCCAACTTCTTAGTGGTATCCAACCAGAAGCAACCCAGTCTCGCCAGTAGTAACTTCACCTTAGTTAGTGGTAACTCAGTCTCGCCAGTAGTACCCAGTCTCGCCAGTAGTACCCAGTCTCGCCAGTAGTACCCAGTCTCAGCAGTAGAAACCAACCTCAGCAGTGACAGCCCTAGTTAACTCCGTAAAACACACGGCTGCAAATCCAATGTGCAGGACACGATTTGCAACCCTTTCTACTGTGCAGGAGGCACAATCACACGATAAGACGACTCGAAAATCGAAGTCGATCTCCCTCCACGAACCAACCGTCGACCAACCTACTTTCCAGTTTCCGCTTGTCAGCTGCTATAAAGCGTCGGCATCCCACAGTACAACAGCCCCATCTGCATTGCATGTCAAACGCGCCCTTCGAAACCTCTTTCCACTCGTCCGTCCTGGCCGCTGTCACCGAGACCTTGGACCGCTCTCTGCCCCTCTTGGTCTACCTCTGCCGCCTCGACCCGCAGTCCCGCGACTTCTATGCCCGCTACTTCTCTCCCAGCGGCATACTAAACGCATCCGACCACGCGTTTATCAATGCTGCCTACGTCAAGCTCCGCCTCGTCCACGGCTCGGCCGAATTCGGCTACTTTGAAGCTCTTTTCCCCAATTTGTCCGTTCCCAGCATCTACATCGTCAACCAGGGTCAATTGGCCGATATTATCTCGGGCCTGCTCTCCCAATCAGAGTTCATGGCTCGATTGCGCGCGGCGGCTCCCAGCTCGCCGCTCACTTCCACTACCCCTCACTCAACAAATGAACCGCCATCAACAGCTCACTCCTCCTCTGCAGCCGAAGCACCCTTGTCAGATGAGGTGCCTCCAACAGATGAAGTCCTGTCAACACAGCAACCTCCCACTTCACATCCCCACGCAACCCACTCCACTACCCTTCCCACCAACCCTAATCTCTCAACAGAAGCATCAGAACAGCCCCAGCACCGCTCTCCCAGCAATACCAACGACCGCCCAATAAAGACCGATCGCGAAGAAGCAGTGCAGCAGCATCAGCGCCAGGTCAGGGAGATGAAGCGGCGCCAGGCAGAGGAGAAACAAAGACTACGTCTACTTCTCGAGCTCGACCGCAAGGAAATCGCGTTGCGCGAGAAGGCTAATCGCGATACCCTAGCGGGAACTGGTGCAGCTGCTCACTCGCTGCTGGAAACCCTGCTGACAGCCGCCCCAGCGTCCAGCTCGTGCTTGTTATCGATAAAGTTTTTCGACGGCACCTCCATAAGGCACGGCTTTAGCAGTCTGCAGACGCTCGTGGACGTGCGCGGCTGGCTCGATACAGAGTCCCACGTTGAGATTATCCCCAGCACCGAGTTGCTCCCCTCTTTTGCCTCGTCCTCCTGCCTCCAGCCCATCAGCTACGTCTTCCACCTGCCAGAGATCCCGCGCATCACGTACTCTGCACAAGACGAGTCGCGCTCGTTGCAGGACTTGGGCCTATGTCCGCGGGCCGCCCTCATCTTGAAACCCATTTACGACGAGCAGGGCTCGACCGATACGTTCCCGCAGGCCGCGAGCCGCAGGGCCGCCATCTTCGCAGGCGTCGGCAGGGCCTTGTCCGCAATCGGCGCCGCCCTATTCTCCTTCTTTGACTATGGCGTCATGCCTGACCAGGCCGTCGAATTCACCGACTCGGACGAGGAAGACGAGCATGCAAGCGACCTGCACCCGCAAAACTCCCCTAGCCTCAATCCCTTTGCCGAAGGATCGCATATCCGCGCCCCGCTTCTAGCAAGAACGCCCAGTCTCTTGCTGATCGAGCCCCATCGCGCCCTGGCGCCAAATCCGAGCGGCATAGAGAGCCGGCCGGCGACTCCCAACTTTAGCAGGTCATCGCGATTGAATCGTGTTCAGGGGTACGACGACGTTGCCAAGGACCGGAAAGACGACGACGCTACCGAGTCGTACAATGGCAATACCGTGAACTTGGATAAGAAGAAGGATGATGAGGATCGGTAAGAGATTGACAATGCGGGGCGAGTTCAGTGCGTATACCGATGAGAATGAGGATCGCTAGGTCTGGTGCGTGTACTGACATGTGGATCGGTAGGTCTCTACCGACAAGAATGCCGATGCGGGGAAAGCCTAGGGCGAATACTGCAAGAAGGCCGGGGCCCAGTAAGATTGCTGAGACCGAGCTTGGTACGCGTATGCCGACCAGGAAACCGAACCGATCTTGATTAACATGTGTCGGAGTTTACGTATCATTGTGATTGATCTTCTTGACGCACGTAGCGTCATGAAGTAGTTTACAGTTGTATGTGATGTGGATAAGTTGATGGAGGTTCTATATCTCTATGTCAGGTACTTTGTCATTGCTCCTAGGTCATCGTGATTACCCGATTAAGCATGTAAAGTTGAGTGATACAAGTGAATATGATCATTTAATGTTCCAAGTAGATTTGCTACGTATCAATGATCTATGTGGTACGTACAAATGATTCAAGTGGACATGATATGTTGGGTGATCCGATAAGTCACTAGAGGTGTCTTCCTAAGCGCGCATACAAGAGGAATAACCCATTCGTAACTTCACATCATGCCTGCTGATCGGGCAAGCTTTCTATGCAATAGAGATTCTTAGGGGAAAGTACTACAGCTGGATAACTCAAGGCGCCAGGCCAGAGTCTCCAAAGAATAATTACTCACCGTTCCCAGCGTAAGAACGGTGCACGCTCACAGCCAACTTAACAGCTAGGAAGAACCCCCGACTGTTGCGCCATACGGCACGACCGAGTAATTTTTAGGATGGCGAGGACCAAGACTGTAGGAAATTGCCCCTTGGTACCACGATGCGTGATACAGGGACGCCCAGTACATGGCAAATGCCCTTGCAATGTAGCATGTCACGCCCACTCCGAAGTATTCGCCAAAGGTAAGCCCGCGGGATGAGTGAGACTGTGAGCTTCATTAATTAGTTGACGGACTTGTCTGAGGTGTTCCTTCTCATTCTTGTGCCAAGGATGAATACTTGCTCCAAGGCAGTTGCGATTACCTTCTGGGCTTTCTGTGTACAGTTTGTCTTTGACTGCGCATTGAACGTTGGAACGGGATACCGAGTACTAGTCACTGAATTTAGAGACATGTGTTACATCACCGAGCATCAAACACGAAGCTCACACACGACACGAGTGCAAGGTCACGACACCACTGCTTGACATCAGCATAGTATCAAGGCGGTAAATTTGTGGCTTGAAGAATGTTTTCCGTCGCAAGAGTCTTGGCTTGGAAAGTACTCAAGTTAGTAATTATAGCATGGAAGAGATGTACGATTAGAAATAAGGCATCAGCCCGCGATTAGTGATTAGAGACTCAATAGTGCACTCTTCCACGATGTGCACTGACACCAGAACCCTTCCGAGCATAGTCACCAGGTTCACAGTTCTCTAGAATTACCAGCAGTTATACTGAAGAAGTGCCAGTCATCTCTGATAAGCCCTTCCTTTCAGCGTCAGAGCTATTGAAGCGCTTCGTGTTCGTAGTCTATTGTGGAACTGCCTTTGTGGAACAGCAGCATGGCCAAGCAGGCCGCACGTGGCCGCACTATTTATTTACTACTGGGCTTGGCTTTTTTCTCGTAGAGCCTCATCACTGCAACACTCAGCATCATGAGCAATCACCCCACGCCGCAGCCCTTGGCCGAGTCGGCCCTAGACCTTATTGGCAACACTCCGATGATCCCCTTGAACAGGATCCCCCAGTCCTTGGGCATCAAGGCAAAAATCTACGCAAAGGTCGAGCTCTTCAATGCCGGTGGCTCCATCAAGGATAGAATCGCAAAGCGCATGGTCTTGGAGGCAGAACGCTCCGGCCGCATCAAGCCAGGGTACACCCTTATAGAGCCGACCTCCGGCAACACCGGCATCGGCTTGGCGCTCGTGGGCGCCATTCGCGGCTACCGCACCATCATCACCTTGCCCGAGAAGATGTCCAACGAAAAGGTGTCTGTGCTCAAAGCCTTGGGCGCGGAGATCGTGCGCACCCCCACCGAGGCCGCCTTCGACTCTCCAGAGTCCCATATCGGCGTCGCCCGCAAATTGGAGAAGGAGATTCCTAACGCGGTGATTTTGGACCAGTACGGCAACGAAAACAACCCGAACGCGCACTACTACGGCACCGGCTGGGAAATCTGGGAACAGACCGAGGGCAAAGTCACCCACCTTGTTGCTGGAGCAGGTACCGGCGGCACTATACTGGGTATCCTGAAGTACTTGAAGGAAAAGAACCCCAACGTTCAGATTATCGCCGCTGACCCGCATGGCTCCATTTTGGCACAACCCGAGTCCTTAAACAAGTCTCTGGACTCGTACTTGGTCGAGGGTATCGGCTACGACTTTATTCCCGACGTGTTGGACCGTTCGCGTGTGGACCACTGGATCAAGACCGACGACAAGAACTCGTTTGTGTTGGCTCGCCGCATCATCCGCGAAGAGGGCATCTTGGTCGGTGGCTCCTCGGGCTCGGCCTTGCAGGCCGCATTAGAAGTGGCCAAGGACTTGACTGAGAATGACGTGGTAGTGGTGGTGTTCCCCGACTCTATTCGCTCCTACTTGTCCAAATTTGCCGATGACGAATGGCTCAGGACGCACGGCATGGAAGCAGGCTCGCCCCACGAAATCGCCTCCAAGAGCCAGGACGTCTTGCTGAGCTTCACTGTGGGCGACTTGGTCTCGGGCAAGGCGCCCGTCGTCACCGTCAAGACCTCTGACACTGTTGAAACCACCTTCAACTTGATGCAGTCCAATGGCTTTGACCAGTTGCCCGTGTTGGACCAGGCGGGCAAGGTGATCGGTTTGGTGACCTTGTCCAAGATCCTCAAGTTCTTGTCGAGCCAAAAGATCCAAATGACCAACTCCATCACCTCCATCATTATCGATTTCCGGAAAATGGCGAGCTTTGCGAAATCGTTCGACATCCAGCATGAGCTGAAAAAGTCGAGGCGCACTTATGCGCCCATCGGCTTGGACACTCCATTAACCTTGTTGAACAAATTTTTCGAGACCAATTCTAATGCTATCATCACCGACAGCGACATGAAGCCGATCCAGATCGTCACCAAGGTAGACTTGATTTCCTTCATGACCAACAAGACCCTGATCTGAGACTTGTGTGATGCTGACAAGACCCTGATCTGAGACTTGTGTGATGCCGACACGAGAGTTGTCCGTGCCCTCTACCCATCCACCCAATACGTGTGTAGAATAACTAAAAATACAGAATTTACATGCCCCATAGCGTACACCTCACGAAAACTTCCAGCGGTTACCGCAATTCTCGCACGTACAAAACGTAGTCAAGGGCTCATCGGCAGACCGTGTTTGCATCTGGTAGTAGCTGACCTTCTTGTGCTTACACTTGCCGCACGTGAAGCGATCGGTGACGGCGCGCTTTTCGGTGGCGCCCTGCGCGTCAAACAAGTTTTGCTTTTGCAACTTTTCGATTTCTTGCTTGAGGGCATCGGGAGCCATTTCCTGGGGGGACATGGTGATAAAGGCTTTCGGGGCGAGCGCGCCCGCCAAAAGGCGTTCGCGCAATTCTGGGTTCTTGCGGTTGCGGAGGTTCATGAGGAGAGTGCGTAAGCGCTGGCGGTAGGGCCCACTGACACTCATATTTTCGCTCTTGAAAACGTGCATCTCGATATCAGTAGCGACGCGTAGGACGCGGGAGGCCGGGTCGTCCTGCTCGATGGCTAGGGCGGTGTACAACGCTACAACCGACCCGTTTCGAGTGGAATCGTCATACAAATTGGTGTCGACGCCGTCGGTTTCGGGGTTCCTCGGCCCGACATGGGTCTTTGGCTCTGGCGGTCGGGGCAGCTCTTTGGCGGGCGATTCTTGTGCGGGCGGGTGCGAGACGGCTGCCAGTTTCAATCGCTTCTCCTCGTGCACGGCCTCCTTCCAGTACTTGATCATCTTCTTGACCAACGCGCTGATGGAGGGGTTGGAGTGCATGCGGTACTTGTTGACGACAATGCCTACCTTGGTCTCACGCAACAACTTCTCCTTCGGGACCACGCCATCGCTCAAGATGGTCAAGAGTTTTAGTCTGGTGGCGTCGTCGGTAGCGCGCTCGAGGTTCGACGCGGTCGACTTGATTTCCTTGGGATCCATGCCGAATCAGCCGCAACAGCTCCAGGAAATGCTTACTTGATGTGGTGTAATTTCAGATTTCAGTCGGAAAAAAGGACGGGCCACCACGGCTGGACCCACAATGAGCTCCTACGGAACCAGCGTCTCCCTCGGCAAGTTCCCCTTCGAGTACACGGAGCAGCAGGTGTTGGAGATCGCAAAGCGCATAGGCCCCGTCGTCTCCGTCAGGCTCTTGTTCGACGACTTGACCGGGAAAAGCAAGGGCTACGCTATCGTCACCTACGAAGACACCGAGACCGCTGCTAGTGCCGTCAGGAACTTGGACTATCTGAACATCCCCAACGGCCGCTTCTTGAGGTGCAGCTTCGCCCAAAACGGCGCGGATACCATTCCCCCGCCTCCGGGCAGGGAAAGGCTACCCCCGCTACCGCAGGGTCTGCAGATCCACAACAACCAGCCCCCATCTCAGGTCATATCAAACTTGCTAGCTAACCTAGATACGAAACGTGGCTTCGGCATCCTTGCTGAAATGAAGGGAATGGCCGTCTCCGAACCAAAACTAGCGGTAGAGCTCTTGGCCCAGTATCCACAGCTAGCGCACGCCCTTGTAGAGTTGAGTCTACTCTCGAATACATCCAACCGCGATCTTATCCTGCTCGCACTAAACAAAAAACAGTCTAGTCTTCGTGAAGTCACTGCAGACCACGCGCATTTGCTAAAGGATATTGCCAATCTCCCGGAGGATGATATCAATGCGCTCGATGAGGATAAACAAAAGATCATGCACGAAATACGCCAGGAAATAAAACGCGGCACATATGGAGATATCGCAGCGTCGAGCTAGTATTGGTTTGACCAGTGAGTGGCTGCACTATAGAAAGCAGGGTCAAAGTGAGACTAGATTGGGCCCGGCATGAGTCGTCAGATCTCTGCAGGACTCTACTTTTGATCCGAAAGCACTCTACAGTTTACAAAGGGCCTCATGTTTCGGTGTCACACTACATTTACAATAGGACTCTACTTTTGATCCGAAAACACCCTTCACATTACAACGGGTCTATACTTTCAGTAACAATCTACAAACTTCATGTGGAGATTGCGTTGGGATAGCTACTACTCGACGCACCATGTTATGTGTTCTTCACTACAACGTGGCCCCAGTCTCACGGCCAGTTTCGCGTGACGTAGGCTTATGCGCGGCATCCTCCATCAGCCCCCTCTACTGAACGAGCAAATTAGGACCTGTATAATAATTTATAGCGCAATCTTTTACAA
>JAKTSS010000201.1:0-15670 GCA_030580355.1 Debaryomycetaceae sp. yHKB357 | reverse complement strand
GCTGGGGCTTGTGCTCCGGCTTGTGGTCGGGCTTAAAGTCCGGCTTAAAGTCCGGCTTCTCCTCCTCACGCTTCACCTTGGGAGGACGGCCACCGTGCGGCTGGGGCTTGTGCTCCGGCTTGTGGTCTGGCTTTTGGTCTGGCTTAAAGTCTGGCTTCTCCTCCTCACGCTTTACTTTGGGAGGACGGCCACCGTGCGGCTGGGGCTTGTGCTCCGGCTTGTGGTCAGGCTTGTGGTCAGGCTTAAAGTCCGGCTTCTCCTCCTCACGCTTCACCTTGGGAATTGAAGGGGTGCCACTGGGGAAAATGGCCTTGAACCTAGGAGGCACACTGAAAGGCGGGATTCCGCTAGGAAAGCCCACCTGACGCTTTTCCTTGGGAGGGTGCTCGCCGTGTCCGCCATGCACAACATGGTCTTCATGGTGGGCAACGACGACGGCCGCAATAGTCAAAAGAATAGAGTTTCGAAGCAACATCGTGACTCTTACTGATTGTATAAGAGGGGAAGGTGCTGAGAGAAGTGGCAATTGCGCGGGAACCGGCTCCTTTTTATACACAAATTTCATGGTACTGACATGAGATTGTTTCTGTCAAGACTTGTCTGCTGGCTGAGACACATGTGCAAGCATAATCTAAAAGGGATTTCCAGACGCCACATTTCCAACTCCGGTATCTTCCTTATTGTTTACTTCGCCCCAACTTATTATTGGCTACTGGGTTTGCTCCCGGTTGACTACTTATTTTTCTTGATGTCGGTTGTAGTTCATGCAAGGCTGACCCACTCACTTCTACACGTGTTTCTTAGGTCAGGGGTCGGGGCTGCTGCGTTCCGTGCGCTTAGCTGGATTTTTTGATGGTGTGTACATTTTTCAAGGCTTCTCTCAGGTCAATTCCCAGATGAGCTAGGACTAAATCAAACTTCTTCATCCTAGGCGAACAGCGTCTGACGACTTGAATCAAGTGATCCGCGCCATTAATTGCAGTCCATTTTGCCTCGCGCGTGAAATAATTACCATTTTAAGCGTGCCTTTGAAATAGACCGCAACCTGCTCCTCGGGTTTGTATCTGTTGTCGTGATGCAGTTTCGCCCGTAAATTCACGAGGTAATAAAATAAACGAAATAAAATCAAGGGGTCTTGCGGGGTAAGTCTCCCAACACATCCGCGGAAATATTGCGATGTGTAAGATCGATTGACTCGGTCCAGATCTTGCGGAGTGGGTAGCACGTCAAATTCCTATTGATCGCCCTTGTAACTACTCGTATTCACCGCCCAACTGCGGGGGTTTGAAAACCTGTTAGTGGGATCCACTGACCATTCGGGTCGGCTGCAAGTCGTCTGGGGCTGAAAATAGAGCAATAGCGAACTGTTTGTCGAACACTCCAGTTTCGCAGCCTCGTAGGGCAGAACAGAAGGAATAAACCCGAGTAATACTTCAGGCCGAAACGGGATTATCCGGAACAATTTACGCCGTAACGGAAATATTATTAGCCGACCAAACTGCCTGCGCCCCGTTCTAAGCCATGTCTTATCGAAACAATCACTTCGAGAATCTATCCGAAATCGCGGTCTGACAGCTACAGACTTTGCACCCCTCGGCTGCGCATACGTGGTACTTTACGCCCCTCCCGAGGGTTTCTATTGCAGAATACCAGGAGCCCCTTATGCGCGGCGCGTGCGATTTTAAGCGCAGCCCAATTGGCGTGTTGCGCACTCTATCTGAAGTAGTGAATCGAAATGTGGAACGCATATATCTCGGTACACCACTGAGCTTTGGGCGTGAGTCAGCACATCACGCATTCGCGAAGTCTCTCGGAACACACACACAGAAGCAGAAAGTGGCCTATCGCCGTGATTAATTGAGGCAGTGCAACATAGGGGTCAAGCCACGTGGTATTGCTCCAACAATACATAGCTCACACCAAAACAACTATTAAGCACACGCAATGGCTTAGAATATCTTCAACCCCTTGCGCAAGCCGTTAACTATTTCCGACCTCTCACGCATGCACATAAATCATGCTTTGTTTTGGAGACAACTCAGGCAATGCGCTATGGCGAAGAGGCTGAGCCAATCAGGCAGATACGGTGGTCTATATAGCTACGTTTCTTTGTTTTTATCTCCAAGATGTGCGAAACCTCAGAGCCTTGCCGCGTCCCCGCCAGCCTGCGAGTATCGAACTAAAATTCCACATTGGGAGGATCGGTAGAATTTCAATGCTTGCTTCGATGCGATTTTGATACAGGAATCGGAGAAGTAGCGCCTGGAGAATTTTTCATCATGCGTCCGAGGAAATGCGTTTGCAGTGGTTTCGCATCACCCCTGCATTGCACCGCACGGATTATCCCGCGCAAAAATCTCGAAATTGCACTCCCACGAAGTATTTTGTTCAGGCTCAACACAATCGCCAAAAACAACTATGGCGTCGTGTATAAAAACTGGAGAGTCACAGTTGTGGACGTGGAAGCCATCGGCAGAAAACAGGTTCAGGGTTTAGCGGTTCATTTTGGGTGACTTTGACTGCTACATGTGATCGCCTAGTTCTTGTGACGCTTTGCCGAAGTCGCAATGAAAGAAGCCTCTAAGTATCTGGACACTTTTAACAGACGACAGGATGCGAAGGGCATTAGCTCAACCGCTATACCCAAGTACCTAGCCTCACTGATGGTAAGCTCAATCTATGAAAACCGAGCGGCGCAGCAGAAGAATTTCTCAAAAATGCACGGTCTATAACTTGGTTATAATTGATGGAGATTTGGTAGAATTTTGGCTGAGTTCTGGCTACGTGAGAAGGTGTAAATAGATAGAAGTCGAGAAGGTATAGCTGGATAGACGACTAGATCGAGGATTTAGATTAAATGCACCAGATCGAAAAGATCCGATCTCTTCTTGTGGCTTATTGTGATCATTCCAATTCGTTCTACGGACCCCTTCTGAACTACTGCTGGCTAATGCCACTCTATAGAGCATTATCCAGCCGCACGGTGCCATCCATGCGTAAACATCCTTTCCGCAGTACAAACTGCATCGAGCTTTGATCCCTTAATTGTACAAGGATTCCTCGGAGAAAAAGACCTGATGAGAAGAAATAAACGTGGGGTATCATCCCAAGGTAGCTAGTAAAGAATTCTTCCAGTCTGTATTGAGTTGATAAGTCGATTCATTATGTGTGCAGTTGTGAATGAGAGCGCACTCCTATCATTTCTCGATTAAAGGAGCATATCGACTTCATTCATCTACTTCATTTCCTTTTTTTCAAGATAACACATTTTTACAAACTAAACGTTAAGGCTAACAATTAATTGAGCCGTTGCAAGACATGTAAACCTAGCACGTCGTAGGGGAGATCGACCGGTAATGAAGCTTCTATAGTGTCAGCCATGACTTTGGATTATTCATATTGCGGTACGGATCTTTCATTCCGTGGACCCACGAGGCAGAGACGAAGTAGCTACCAGTGGCGTATGACTCGGGACTAGACATATCGATTTGCGTTGCTGGCTATCTAGGTGTAGATGGTAGGAAACGAGACCGAAGACATTTAAGGAATTGCCAGGGACACTACTGCAGTCCAGGCATGACATTCACGTCAAACCAACCCAAAAAGTCATCGTCCTGGTAAGTATTATTATTGAGCCACCCGTCCAGCTGTCGCTGGAAGAAGTCGTCCATCTGCGCCGACAAGTTTTGCATTGATGGCTGCGAAAGCGATGGCTGCGCACTCAACAGGGATAAAGATGGTTCTACCAATCTGTCCGCCTCCTGGCGACACGAGGTAGATGATTCGGCAGCTGCCAAAGATGGGGCTGAAGCTTCTCCGGAAGCATCCCAGCCAATTATGGCAATATTATCTGAAGGAGTGTGCCCTGATGTAACTGGCGCCGCGATATTTTCTGCATTGGGACCAACATTTAGAGGAGTCTCGTCTTGAGTCAGGCCAGTGCTATCTAGGAGCTCCACCGGAATACCCTTGATTACACGCAGTCCCAGAGGAAATGCCTCCACTTCAGTATTATTAGTCGGCTCAAGAGTAGTGACGGTGGTCCCGTTGGGTGTTGTCGTTGATACGGTGCGAAAGTCCTCCTTATTGATGCTGTAGATAAATGGGAGTGGGACTGGGCGTCGATGCAGAGGAAGACTGCCATCTTCTATCAATGGAGGCTTTGTGTCTTCGGCAGCTTCCCCATTTTCTTCCCTTCTTCCCTCCTTCTCTAGGCGGGTCCTGCGTCTCGCTTCGTGGATACACCACACCAAGTCGTAAAAGAGCGATGCGGTCAAGTGTGACTGCATCCGCAGAATTATGCTCCCGGATCCGGCCTCGTTGTTCGAAAAGATGTCTGGGTGCGAGTACAAGACAATGTTCAAGTTCTCGAGCACGCGTGCTGTGCGCGAGATGTCATTTTGCAAGTCTCTCCACGAGGCGACTGTATTGCGCAAGAGGCGATGCGCCGTGACAATCAGCTGTCGCGCCAGATCCACGTACTTGGCTAGCAAGTACCGGGAGAGATGTAGTTTAAACAAGAGGAGCGCCAGGACGGACATGGCCTGACGCACGTATATGGGGAGTTCTAGCAAGGTCATGTTTGACAGCTGAACGATATTAGAAACGATAGTGATGATGCGGGTGCCCGCGAGATATGCGGAGCTAACAAAGCTAACCTGGTCCTCGATGGGCGTACCCGGCAAGAATGCAAAGCACGAAAGAATGAGCTTGATGTAGAGAAAGTAGACTTCGACATGCAGCCCCACCGAAATGTTCAATTTGAAGCAGAGCCGGTCGAGCTCGCGGTCAAGGACGCTGAGCAGCTGAGCCCTATTCTGCGGCTCAAGCAAGCCGTCGGGGCGGGTGGCCGACTTACCCATGACATTGACTAGTTTGCATTGGAAGATGGATAATGATATTAGGCACCGGAAGTCACAGGGAAGCGACAGGTCAATGCGTGCGTTTTCAAGCAAGTAGTCAGTAGTATTAATGTTGGGCGGCAAACCCAACAGCAGCAGCCACAACTGCTCGCAAAAGAAGAGGGCGAGCCACAGACGGGTGCGCCATTTTTCTGCGTCTGCGCCCAAGCTGACCTGGGTCCGGGAGAACTCATTGATGAACTCGCCACCGCGATGGAGCCCCAATTGCAACGCCAAGTTCTTTGCGAGCCCTACCAAGCGGTACGAAACGTCGTCCAACACCTTTACGTTAGGCATTGGCCATGTCGCGAGGAGGATGAGCGCCTGCACCACGTGAGTCAGGCGAGGAGTGCGTACCCAGCACGTTTCGATCGCGAGCTGCTTGATCAAGGCGGCGAGCGACAAATACAAGTGCGGTTCTGGCTCTGCTTGTGCCGCCACGAGCATTACCAGCCAGAATAAAAGCTGCAGGCGGTGATAGAGCTCATTAGCGTTAGTTGTTTGAATTATGGGCATGAACGGCAAGAGTTTGGTCACAAAGACGTCATGGAGGTGCATGGCCTTTTGCTGGGATATTGTCACGTCGCCAAGACTGAATTCACAGACAAGAGGAACAGACTTTACGCCGGAATTCGGTAAAACGTCAAGGTTTTCCTGGAGAAGAGGAGGGTTTGAGAGGCTAGGAGTTTCAGACGAGGGGCTAGTGTCATTGAAAAGGGTATGCGATTGGGTATGGGGCTGTGAATTCAGTTGAAGATGGGTCTGTGATTGAGTATGCTGTTGAAACTGGGATTGAGGGTAGAGCAGAGGATGGGACGGGGACGAAGTTGGCTGCAGGGGCGACGTACTGCCCGGCAGGCGCGAAGACTGCATCTGCAACTGCATGAGATTATTATGCTGGGCCAATGCCTGGGTCAAGAGCAATTCGTTACGCGTCAAGGTATCGATCTTGTCGCGCAAGAGGTCAACGTCGTTTTTCAAGGCCTGCATCATGGAACCCTTCTTTGGTCGAAAGTGCGGGTCGATTTCGCAGACGAGGCTCATGCGGGTGCAGCGATCGCACGGCAGAGGATACTTATCTGAAGCGTTGCACTTGATCTTGTGCTGGCGGCAGAAGGTGCAGGAGGTGACGGGTCGGTGACCGGCGCTGCCCGAGCGAGATTCGAGCTTATCGGGCGCGTCGCTTTCGTCCAAGAGACCCGAAAAGTCGTCAATGACGGAGAAGTGCAGGTGAGATAGCTTATGCTGTTTGCGGGGTCGAGAGAGCGGCGGCAGAGCGATGCGGGGGTCCGTAGCGCGGCGTTTGATCAGTGGGGCCAAGGGACGCGTGGGGGAGGAGGCTGTGTGGGAAGACACCAGGGGAGCGACAGGAACTAGGGAAGGAGCGGGAGCAATTGTTTGTAGAGGAGGGGGAGGTTTTGGTAGAATCGTTTTAACTTTTGACTTTGAGTCCATTGTTGATTCTAGGACCGTACTAGGATTTCTACCCCGAGGTATCGGAGTAGATTGAAAAGATAAAATTTTCAGCGAAAATAATTCGGGAAAAAAAAGGTCGTGTGCGCTGACTAATCCGATTGATGGATTAGATAACTTTGGGGCGTTCGATTCCTGTGACAGGCCGAGTCGGGTGGACCACAAATTTTGCAGCCATTTTCACGCATGTGATTGCGATCCAGATCACCGTGTGATTAATCTTCAGGTAACTATTGATTGCATTTCAGATTACCATATGATTTCAATACTCATGAGGCAATGAGTGGGAAAGCCACTTGGCACATGCACCAAGGGGTCGAAGTAATCGCTTTAACGTGTGCAATTGAAGCTGACCATCTCTTTGTTTTCGTCACCCCACTTTTGCCAAGCAAGAAAATTGCCGGAGCTACGATGTCCAAGAAGACAGTTCCAGTATAATTGCAACTAGTCTAAGGTGGAGCTGTGTGTAAGCTCGTGAAAGTGAAAGATTTATAAAATATGGAGGGCAGCAAGCACATTGGTGACTCGCGCTAGCCACGCACACCGTATGTGTGCGCACCTTACGGAAAATCCCTTGCTTTACGCACGTACGATACGCAAAAGGATATTTTCGCGTACCAGCGTCGGCTCGGCGGTTCCTAGGCAAAACCGCGGACTGTCCTGAAGAATACTGTGTTATCTCCTAGTGCGTCACCGAGTGATGTCACCAACATTTTTCAAGAGTCGTTGCAATTTGGTATACGGTTCACCAGATGCTCGTGTTCACTGTACGAGCACAGCCACTACACAAAAAGCCATCACTTTAAAAAGAGAAAAGTTTTGTGAGTGCACAAGAGAAAAGTAATCAATACGCGAATTAGCTTGTGCAAAATCTATAGATGAGAAATAAACGAGGGGTTCAGTAGACACAGAAATCCACGGGCATGAAAGAAAGGGTCTGCGGAATGTGAGGGTGAAATTAGGAATTTCAGAAGCCAAAAGACAAGGAATTAATAAGTGGAGTATATGCTGAAATCGATAGAGGGAGAGGGACAAGAGTGAGAGAAAGATACGCGACGGGGGGTTTAGTTAAAAAAAGAATATGTAATGGGGGATTTGGTTCATGCGGAAGCTAGTGAAAAGTGTTGCGGCTGATTTTGCTCATTCATCGCCCTCGTCGCCGTCCTGGCGGGGATCACCGATTCCGTCTTCGTAGATGGCGAACAAGCAGTCGCTCTCCGGGAGACAAGGGCTGTCGTAGATCTTGCATATGCGGGTTTCGGCCCTGCCCTTCTTGAACATGAGGCGCGTGGTAGACGAGTGGGCAATGATGTTACCGCCAATGGGTTTTTTCGGGTCTGGGTTGTACATGCTGGCCATGCCGTCGACCTGGGCGACGACCTGGTTAGTGATGAGGACGGCGATGCCGAATTCGTCGGCGAGCCGCTGGAGAGTGCGCATGAACTTTGCGACATGAGACTGGCGCGCGCTGAGCTCGCCGCGGCCGGAGTAGTCGGTGCGGTAGAGCGACATGATAGAATCGACGATCAAGAGGGCGAAGCGCAGTTCAGCCATCATCTTGGCGGCGAGATGGAGGAGCTGGAGCTGGTGCTCCGCATTGTAGGCGCGGGCATAGGCGACATTGTCCAAGCAGTCGGAGGGCTGGAGGCCGTAGCGGGTGGCGATGGACACTAGCCGCTGCGGGCGGAAGGTGCCTTCTGTGTCAATGTAGAGGCACTTGCCCTCACCGCCGCCCATATCGATGGGGAGCTGGCAGGTGACCAGAAGGGTGTGGCAGAGCTGGGACTTGCCCGTGCGGAACTCGCCAAAGACCTCTGTGATCAGGCCGGTCTCGATGCCGCCGCCAAGCAAGGTGTCCAACTGCTTGGAGCCGGTGGTGAGGCAGATGAGCTCAGCGCGGCGCGAATGGTACTCGCTGGCGGTAGTGAATCCGAGCGGGACGAGCTTTGCGGCCTCGAGCAGGAACTTATCGGCCTTGGCGTCACTGATGCCCTTGACATTGATGAGGAGGCGTTTCGGTGTATAGGCCACGCTCTCGACGGTGTGGAAGCCTTCAGCTTTCAACTTTTTTATATCCTGGATGGAAATGCCATTGCCTTCGAGCAGCTCTATCGGAAGCGGTCCGGCGTTAGTGTCGTCCTGGTCATTGGCGTCGACCTCTTGGGTCATAATTGGGGCGGGCTTGAGGGACGCGTAGGGGTAGACGCGTAGGGGTAGACGCGTAAGTAGAGGTAAAGACGCGTAATTAGGGGCAAAGACGCGTAGGCGCCTCCGTGGAGAATTCACGTGCTACCGGGTGTGGCAGTGCATCTACCGACAAAAAGAAAAATATTATCTGCAGTACATCAAAAAAGCCAGTGAGTCAGGGCACAAGGCTAATTAAAGAATACGAAACAGGGGAAGGCAGATTGTGTGTGGGTGGCGGCCAACCGCAATCTAGAAATAAAGTCGATCAAAAAGAAACAAAAGTATCCAGAAAAGGAATAAATACGAGTTATCACATTGCAAAAGAAATTGGAGAAACAAGCGCAATAAGGACACATGGACTACTAGACCCACAGCCAGCACTCAAAACTCGAGCGTCCAGGCCTGGCGTGATGGCACACCCTGTTTAAGCTTGCGTAGCCGCCCTTATCACGTGATAAACAGTGCCATGCACGTGAATTAAACGGTTATTTCCTACATGACGTCATAAATTATGATTTGCAGTTGAGAAATAAAAATCCCGCTCCATCTCTGCGCGCACAAGCCTGACATTGCACGCGGATAAAAGATGTCAGATTTTAGTTTTCGTATTATTATTTTTTCGAGTTTTTTTATTTTTTTCTTATTCCAGTTTTTTTATTATTTTATATTTCAATTTTTCCTACACTGTTTTTTTGTTGTTTCGTTTCTTGTTTTTGGCGCTGTGAGCGCTCCTCTCAAACTTTCTTCAAACCTCCAGGCCGATACAAGTCTTTCTATCGCTGACTTCCTTCAACTCTCTCACTTCTTCTAACCTGTTCGCTCCCTTCATATAGCTCCATCCCCGGCTAACCCCACTCTTCCCATACCCCCGCTTTACCCTTCCCCCGTCGTCACTTGCTATCAAAAAGCCCCTGTGATCCTTCTGCTGCTTCTCCCTCTTCTCTCTTCTAATACCTCCACCACAACATGTCCTCCTTCACCCCTCCCGCACCCACCACCGCTAAACGTATCCACAACGAAGTCAGGTTCGGCCACTACGTCCTTGGCTCTACCCTCGGCGAGGGCGAGTTTGCAAAGGTCAAGTTGGGCTGGCGCAAGGACGCCCTGCTTCCTACTCAGGTCGCCATCAAGTTGATCCGCCGCGATACGCTTCTGCGTGATCCAGAACTGGAAACGAAAACACACCGCGAAATCAACTCCTTGAAACTCCTCTCCCACCCCAACATCGTCTCCCTCGTCGAGGTTATGAAGTCCGGAAAGTACATCGGCATCGTCTTGGAGTACGCCCTGGGCGGCGAGCTCTTTGACTATATCCTCGCCCACAAGTACCTCAAGGAGTCCGTCGCTAAGCGCCTCTTTGCCCAGCTCATCTCGGGCGTCGACTATATGCACCATAAGGGCCTCGTCCATCGCGACCTCAAGCTCGAAAACTTGCTCTTGGATAAACACAAGAATGTCATCATCTCCGACTTTGGCTTTGTCAACGCCTTTAGTCGCGACAAGAATGACTTTATGAAGACTAGCTGCGGCCTGCCCTGCTACGCCGCCCCGGAACTCGTCTTGTCTCAGGCCCCCTACCACGGCAAGAGCGTCGACATCTGGCTGTTGGGCGTTATTCTCTTTGCAATGCTCCTGGGTTACCTCCCCTTTGACGACGACCCCGATAACGAAAATGGCGACGACATTATGCGCCTCTACCACTATATATGCAAAACTCCCTTGACGTTCCCCGAGTACGTCTCGCCGCTCGCCCGCGACTTGTTGCGCCGCATCATTGTCCCGGACCCTGCAAAACGTATCCACATGGCCCAGATCAAGGCTCATCCGTGGCTCGCCGACCATGCCCCGCTCCTCGCCGTCAAGGCCGCCGACTGGGACCGTGTGGCCGCCAGAGACACTCCTTCGGCCGCCGCCCTCTCCGCAGCAGGCGCAGCAGGCACGCGCCCCAGCCGCGCAAACCGCTACTCCATGTTTGACGCCCACACCGGGTCCCAGAACCTTTTGCGCCTGCCCCAGATCCAGCCCCTGGCCCAGGTGCCCTTGCCGCAGCCAATTCATACCGGCCACTCCCACGCCCGCTCCTACAGCAACAATTCGAACGTTTATCCCGCATTGCCCAGACCATCGTCGCAGCTCTCGGAGAGGGCCCCGGTGCCGCCTATGGCCCCCCACAAGCATCATCACGACCCATACTCGCATAACCAGGCCCGTCTCGCCTTGAAGGCCATGTTCGATGAGGACTATCGGCCTAATGCGGGACCGATCGCCACCATCGCGGAAAACTCGGCTCCTGCCGCTAACACCAACAATAACATCACAAATACGACTAACGCTAGCACTAACGCCAACACCAACACCAATACGGCGAACCCGTCGGACCCTTCGCCCCGCCGTGACCCGGCCCGCAAGCCGCCCGTCCCATCGGCCGCACGGCTCCCGACCTCCCACGGCAAACCGCGGCCTACACTGTACCACCCGCTGTCCATGTCGCAGAACCTTGCCCCGCAGCTGCCCACCTTTCTCGAGTACTTTAAAATGCCGCCTACGCCTCTGGCCCCGAGCCTGGCCCTGGCTATTGCCCCGCCCACAGGTCTGGTAGACACCGACACTGCCCTGGCCGCCCTGGTCGCCCTGGCCCGCCTGACGAGCTCTAGTCCCGCCCGTAACTCGTCAGTTAGTCATGTGCACGCCGCTGGCGTCCTCTCCATCAGCAGCCTGAGCAGTGCGGGCACCAGCCACGGAAAGGGCATGGGCAACGAGCCCGCCCTGAACGCGAGCATGCGTCTGTCGGTGCTAACTTACTTGTCTGACAAGATGGACCCGGCAGAATTGGCGCATGTTCAATCTAGCCCGACCAAGGCGGGTTTCCATGCAGATCACGATCAGGATCACAAGGACCAGGACCCGGACGCTACCATGGACGGGTTCGTGTTGCCGCTGGACAATATCAATGATGCCAGTCAGCTCTTGCCAGGTTTCGAAAAGAGCTCCGCGAAGCAGAGTGCGGGGTCCGCAACCGGATTGGCCGAACCAAGTGCACCGGTACCTGTTCCTGCCACTGCCAGAACAATCTCCTTGAAAAAGAAACATTCTAGATCAAATTCTGCGCTGGGATCTCGCAGTAACGCTCCCCCCAAAACTGAGTCTGCCAATGCGCGCAGTAGCGCTACTGGCCCCGCTAGAACCGAGTCAATCAAGGCTCGCAGTAGCAGCAATGGACCCGCGAGAACTGAGTCAGGAAATGTTCGCAGTAACGGTAACGGCCCCGCCAGAACTGAGTCAGCGAACGTTCGTGGTAAGGATTTTACACCTGCAGAGTCTATTGCAAAGGTCCGTGCGAGCGCCGGCACGCCCCCGACCACAAAGCCGCGCACGAATGGCGGTACCCCGACAAGAGTACTCTCCATGTCGGGCTCAATCTTTCTGACCAGAGACCCTCCCGCGCCGCCCAATACTATTGGCGAAGTTAACGACTCGGCACTTGGAAAAGCCATGAAAGCACTCGAAGTGGGTACACCAGAAAAGATTCCTACTCTGCACAAGGCTACTACCCCAACCAAGGCTGTTACCCCGAACAAGCCCAGTAGTGGTTCCAGTAAAAGCAGCACTCCCAACAAGGCTTCCACCCCAACCAAGGCCAGTCGCCGCGTTTCTGGAGGCCGCCTGAGCCGTATCGTCTCCGGTAACGAGCCTGAGCCGGTGACAAAACCTTCTCCCGCAGCTCAACCCCCTACCGCAGCCCAGCTCATGCAAGTGCAAAGATCGCGCCCGTCGTCAATGGCCCCG
The DNA here is from genome assembly GCA_030580355.1 of Debaryomycetaceae sp. yHKB357. Classification (NCBI taxonomy): domain Eukaryota; kingdom Fungi; phylum Ascomycota; class Pichiomycetes; order Serinales; family Debaryomycetaceae; species Debaryomycetaceae sp. yHKB357. Next base: position 3,323 of record JAKTSS010000201.1, on the reverse strand, counting down.
CAAACTCCCGTGGCCGTGAAAAAGCTGGGCTCATTTGAGTCGCTCTCGAAAACATTGCCGTCTGCGAACAAACCAGCTCGTGACGCGCCTCAACGCGAAACCTCTGAAACCAAAAAGCGGAACCGCTTTAGCTTTGTGTCCATGTACAACAGTTACAGCAGCAGTGCCTCGCTGTCGCAGCAGCAACAACAACTGCAGCGCCGCGCCCTTGAACCATCAAACGCTGCCAACTTGCCTCGGTCCCGCCTGGGACTGCAGCTGCGCCTGCGCACTCCGAGCAACGGCACCAAGGCCGCTACTGCGACCCCGCCGCTGGCGTCGATGCGCCACTCGGTGATTGGCGGTGTCGGGACCAACTCGCCCAGCCACAGCACTAGCAGCGGCAGCAAGGAGACCAGTGCAACCCGCAAAGTGTTGGACTTTTTCCGCCGCAAGAGTGTGCGCGTGTAGCGAACGGCATCTTTTCGATTGAGCTTTTCTACTCCTCCTCAAGACCCGTGTGGGGGTTTCTTCTCCACCAGTTTCTTGTAACTTGACGTGCGATCCCACAGGCGTTGTTCCAATCAAGATACCGGCGTGGGGAGCACTGGCGTTAAGGTTTATATTATTTTTCTGTCTGTTTCGATATCATTTTTAGAATACATGTATGCGGCCCATATGCATGTGCCCATCTCATCTAACTATTGTTTTGACTTTAGGCGCCCACTTGGAGTGTTACACTTTTGGTGTTAAACACCAATATTGCAACATCGACTACAAGTCACACCTTGAGCGATAGATGAGGATAACACCAACGCGATTTTCACATGACAATATAACTTGCAACTCTTGGCGGTGTACAGGTTCTTCAAAGTACTCTCAATCTTATTTACAAGCTCCCAAATAATCGAGATAAATCCGAATACCCCAATTTCCGTGATTTCGCAAAATCATATGCCACAAGAGTGACGTTGCGGTTTACGTCATGGATCAGGATTTCGATATGACGCGCCCGTAAAGCTCGCTTCGCCTTGAAGCTTTTACGTCGAATCCCCTAGTCACAAAATTACATTGCGCGACTGCCGCCAAAAATTATTCAGTCTGAAATTATAGGCGTCATGTCCGATTGTATAGAATGTTTCAGGAAGCTGGAACCGGTCTATTGTCAAGAGAGTAAAAATATTTGCCAATTTGCAAATCAACATCCGCACATACTGCAAGTACACTTGCTTCTGCAGTCAACACTACGGGTACATTCCATAAAGAGATGGTCAGTATTCAGGCAGACATTGCCGTGACAAATGTTTTGCTGTTTGAAGTCAATATTCCCGCCATTGCCGCAATATCTCCAAATTCTGAGTGAAAAATAGTAGGTCTTGCACAAGGCGCTCATGGTCTCGTCCAAGCATTGCGATGGGGAACACCCAAGAATGTCAAACTCGTTTGCCGTAGCACAATCGCTCAATACAAATTTCAAATAGGCGGTAGCATCCTCAATTGAAACGGAGTTTTTAAAGTTGATTGTTCTTTGGCCGCGACACTGTCTGCATCCGTTTCTGGCTACTGCAGAACCAGCTAAAACGGAGAGCATTATGAAGAAGAGTTGGGTAAAAAGCATCACGATGGTTGGTCGAGCATTAAGAGCGGCATACACACTACACATATATACTGCTAGTAACTAGCCCCTTTCTGCCTATCAATTACCCCGTATTGTTCGCGGTATTCTATTGTGTGCGTGTTGAAGAACATTTAGTATCTCGAAATGCCTTGTTTAAGCGAAGATTTACCCGTTTACTTTTCTAAATTCAGTGGAAGCAGTGATGGATAGCAATAGGTGCCCTTGCTGACTTGAAGAAAAGCTGTGTTTGCGATGACTTTAGTAGCAGAGTGATCGCGTTGAAGAAGATGAAATCTTAATATACGAGGTTTAGGATCGGAAATGCAGGCATTTTAAACAATATATTGTGCTTTTTTGGTTTTGACCCAGTCAAGTTAAATCCGCCACAAATATCGAAGCAAAGTTGAGTGACTACATATTGGTTCTGCCTTAAGCGAAAGATCCGTAGAAGGATAGGAAATCTTGAAACAGAAGCCACACATGAAGCGCCCCCAAGCGTACGATGTTAAAGGACTTTTTATTGTTATTTACCCCAGTGGATCACTCCGCAGGGCCCTATTTATTGTTCACATTTAAAAGAAAATTACAGCCTGATACAAAATAGAAGTAAGTTGTGGTATTCGTGTATGAAGCAAGGGCAATAGAAGTTCAAATGAGAATTGCCTTGTGGTTGACTAAGGTGAAGAGACAGGGGGAAGGTGAAAGGTCGGGGTATCCTTTTTGTAAAGAGTTTTGTGTGCCCCGCCGGGTTGGCTTTACGATTGGAAATCTGCGTGGTTCTCTTTTGCATTGTCTTTGTTGGGGTACTGCAATTTATGCGGTAATGCTTTTTATGCGGCACGGTGGACCGGCCCGTATATTGGCAGTGTCACAGTTCGCAACACTACGCATTTGGTAGATCACTTCACCAACCAAATCCCACCTTCAAAGGGTTGGAACTACTTGAATTGTGCAGCGCGAGGATACCGACTTTGTTAAGTCTTTGGTCTGCTCGGCCCTTTGACGTATTCCATCACTATCGATTATTGTACCGATATTGGGCATGACGCGTGTCTGAGCCAAAATAATTTCCAACGCCCCACTTCTGACTGCTACTTTGAAGTCTGCACCTCATGAAGTGTCTACAAGAATCACAGGGAATATAATCATGAGTATTTTGGCTATTTCTGAGAGGTGCGTTACAAAAAACATGTTACTATGTAGGCTGCTCGATAAAATATATGGCATCTTCAATTGCCTACAGTTTGGAAAATTTGTGAGAGGATAATCGTAGACAATCGTAGAATGCGTAGACAGTCATAAAGACTGATAAGTCCTCGCGGAGTCGAGGCAACGGCCGCGGAGTCGGTCATGAAGAAAGTCCTCGCGGAGTCGAGGCAACGGCCGCGGAGTCGGTCATGAAGAAAGTCCTCGCGGAGTCGAGGCATCGGCCGCGGAGTCGGTCATGAAGAAAGTCCTCGCGGAGTCGAGGCATTAGCCGCGGAGTCGGCGTGCGTAGAAGTCTGCAGAAGATGATCGAAGCTTGAAGAAGCTTGTAGAAGAAAGATCAGAAATCTGCAGAAGAGAAAGGAACTCGAAGAAGTTCCTAGAAGGCTATGGAAGCATAGCAGTATCCTGGAGCCACATTATAAATAGAGCTGCCAGGATCACACTCGTAGACTTAGTAGAACAAGAAAACAGAGATCAAATTCAAGTTATAACAACTACCTGAGTTAGTCTTGTCACA
>JAKTSS010000200.1:0-22378 GCA_030580355.1 Debaryomycetaceae sp. yHKB357 | reverse complement strand
ACGACTGTTGAGGATTTATTCATGCGATGAATTTGATTTACTGGAAGTATCATGGCCTCCTAATCTCGCCAAAGTCTTTGTGGCTTGCTCATCTAGAAGATCCAAAATCAGTTTGCCGCCAACTATAGAAAAGTTCAAATGCATCGATTACCCTGGCGATCCATTCGATATTTTGACCAAAATTACTAGGACGTGTCAAGCAGGCTCTGCCCTCAAGATACTCAGCATTGATTCTTTTGAGTCGTTTGTTTTGCCGTTGCAATCGCTCCCAGCTTCGCTCGAGGATTTTGATTGTGGCATTGGTATTGTTGAAATAACTGGGTCGGCATGGCCGCCAGCGCTCAAACGCTTGCGCTTTATCGATTGCAATATCGACAGCACAACTTTGCGTCAAATGGAACAGATTTCTTGGCCATCTACGCTCAAATATTTGTCTTTCGAAAAGAATCGAATTAGGGAGTTCACAGGAGCGCTAAACACCCTTCCAGACACGCTTTCTGAATTGAGTTTGATTGAAGGTGGCTTGCAACTATATTGCCACGACGCCCATCTTGGGATCTGTACGTGAAGTTTAGATTGCCTGCATTCTTGAAAAGATTGGAAATTCTGGGATTAAAAAGACCTCTTTCCAAGACTTGCAACCAGCGAATCATGCTTCCTCGTCACCTTGAATCACTCAAGATATCGTCTTGTGTAATCAAACTGTTGAACTTTATATCAATCCCATCCTCAATCCACGATATTGAATTGACTTTCTGTCACATCGAAAACCTTGAGACATATGATGAAGAAGATAACGAGGACGCAGGAACTGATAGTCCTCAGTGGAGAACATTAGTAAACTTGAAAAAGTTGAATGTTATGAGAAATTCCATCTCATCACTTGAGAAATGGATCCCGCCCAAGAATTTGCAAGAATTGGATATAAGAGCCAACCCGCTTTCATCGTGTTTACCGCGCGCGCTAGACTCATTGGATACTCTCAGATCCAGTTTACCCGGGCGTTGTTTTCTGGGGGATGTGTCACTTCCACGGAAATTGAAGACATGGCACTTGGATTTGCGTGTTGAGGAGTTTTTTGTACCGGTGCTGGTATGTGAGCACCCCACACTTCACACATGGATCCTTGACCAATACGAGGAGACATGTAAAATACACTTTCCGCAACGTCTTTGTGGCAAGCTGGCACTTCAAGTGATTGACATGCTGAACGAGGAGCCTGAAAATGCTTATCAGAACAGACCTATAGAGGTGAGTTCGGAGTTGACGCGATTTTACGATGACCTTGAGAAAGCATTCGGTCGCACTCTCCTTGTACGTTCTCCTAAATTGCACAGCGTGCATGAATTGTGCAACGAAGATGGAGGTAAAGAAGTCGAGGGGTTGAAGCGCCGTTATTCATATCTGGAAGAACAATGTGCCACCCTCAAGCGCCGCGCAGAAGGCTAAGCTTCAAGATAAGTAGTAGAGTGAGCTCCGGGTTGCACACTGCGAAGTCTCTACCCAAAACAAAAATGGTTTGCTTGGAAAAGACTCAAGTTGTATGGTATTGAAGTGGTTCATATGAGCGCTGAGATTCGCCAGGTGAGTAATAATTCTTGGAATTTATCTCGAGATTGCGTCTCTGCGAGAAGCGTTAATTTGTATGAGATTCACCGGCGGGTATGACCAAGACTACTTGACATGACCTCGTTAGCTTTTGTTTGATTAACACTGAACATGCCGTGACGAATATGGGGCGCGCTATTCGGGCAGTACGTTTCTCCCGTATGAGTTTCGACCGCAATTCATGAGGTACTAATTGCCATTTGTCCAAGTGCTTCAAAGTTTTGTTTGATCTTTTGCATGAAGCATACATTGCGGAAAATGTATATTCATACGAGATGATGAGAACTCGGTGACTCATTAAAGACAACTGGGTCTTCCAATAGTTTGAGTGTACCGTGCATCACCAAGAGGCTTTAGGTATCATCACCAGGCAAACTTTCGATCACAGCTACAAATACCTCTTCAATGCTCGAAGTTGCACATGAATGCATTTGATTTTCACTTCCAACCACAATGTATTTTTTAGCATAATCATTCGCTGGGATGGTTGATCTAGACCATACTGTGATTCATTTCCTATACCTTTACATCGCTTGGAGAGCGCTCGCAAATCCGAAAGGTGATGATGATGCAATGAGGTCAGCAATTGTAAACCAAGGCCTCTAATCGATTTCCTATCCTGTTTATAGAAAGCACTGTCGTGTTTCGCCTTGAGATCGGAGTACCGATTGCTCACATATTGGACGCACAGTACATTACAACAGTCAGAAAACGTTTTTCATCACACGACATTCCTCGGTTGCCGAATTTTTGGCTGCAAAATCTTTTGATTCGCCTTCATTCGGCAATCTTTTTGATTCTCAAGCCGATGAAACGGAATGCAATGCACTTGGAATTACGTTAATTGTTTGAAACAACCGTTACATGTACAATAATAAGAAATTATGCACCATAAGATTCGGCGAATAGGATTGCAAACGCTTGTCATTGCCCAAAGAGGAAATATTTTGAAGGTTCGATGCATGATGAGATTCCGGTGTGAAGCATCACATAGTCAGCAGGCCAAGTCTTGCGGGACGAAGTGCTAGCTTGACTTGGTATATAAAGAAGGTCATTTCTCTTCAAATCTACACCCGCATCATCAAACACAACAATGGCCGCTCAGCAATCTTCTTCAAACGCTTCTACAAAGAACCAGTCCGCCAACAAGGACAACTGGGGCAGACACTCCCCTGGCTACAGCCCTCAGATGTGCACTATTGTTTAAGGCAAGATGCAAGGTTTGGTTAGGATAAATATCGCTCTTTTATATTCAAAGCACAATCATTACTCATGAATTTCTATTTCTATCCACACATGGATTAAGTCCAATTTAAGTCTCGAATCATACATTGTAGACACGAATACTAATGAAGTCGTATTTTCGCAGCCGGATGAAGTATCTCAAGAAGCACAGAATCCCCATGATCTCGATGCAATTCATGTTGAGAGAGCGCGTACTTCAAGACAAGAAGGAAAACTAATTCCAGCACCTCCACTTCGGCCAAAGGTAGACAATTCAAATAGGTAATATAAGGTAACAATACAAGCATATAAAAAAGGACTTGACACCCCAATTACTGACCAATTTCACGACTCTTGAGGGCAGAGAGATGCTTGATGATGGACAGCATCTCCTCCATCCCCGCTTTGGTAGTGTGCTTGTTAAATGTGAGAAAGTCATAGACCTTGTCGGCGCAATCTATAGCCTCAGAGAGCGAGACGCTACTGGTTTTGCCCGAGTCGACCTCGGGGTCAATCATGTCGTCGTTGCTGGTGAGGTGGGGATGCACGTTAATATGCTCGTAGCGGTCAACGACCTCGATCATTTGCTTCTGGATCTGCAAGTCCTCTTCAGACGCGGCACCGTGGAACTCTTCGGGGACGCCCAATGCCTTTTCCTGGTCCTCACGGAAAAGCTGCTCCTTGAGCTTGCGCTCAGCCTCTGGCTCTACAAAGTCGACCACATTGTCAATGGTGTTTTCCAAGCCGTTACGCTCGAGTAACATGCGAATATCCGCGACGATTGCGTTGACGCTTTCAAACGAGGTGTGGTGGACACTAGAGTTTGTGCCCAACCCCGAGATGCCACTACTCTCGAAACAGCCACTAATTTCATGGGAGGAGACGCACTCCTGCCACGCCTTGACGACCCACTGGACGGCTTCGCAATAGGAAATGGCCTCGTTAGGGTCGACTTTCGTCTTCCAAAAGCTGACGCAGAATTCGGTAAAGAACTTGCGGTAGTATGCCTTGGTCAAAAAGAAGATTCCGTGGCTGAGAGGCAGGAAATTCGGGCCACCCTGGTCTCTGGCGAGCGGGGTGAAAATGATGCGGACGTTCTCCGGGGGAGAGAGGCGCTGGACGCCCTTAACGTGGCACCAGGCATTACTCACGAGCAAGAGGGTCTTGCGGGAGCCCACATACTGGTAAAAGGCGTGGAGCCACTTGATCATGAGCTCCGGGGTCATCCAGCCGGTAGCGTTGGAGACCCACCAGCAGCCCTGGTCCTTGAGGTTTGTCTTATCGAGATCACGAGGGTGGGCACGAGTGCCCTTGCCCACAAAGAGGACGGGCAAGCGTTCCAGGCCATTTGCATTGCAGCAAAGGACGGTGGTGAAACGCAGGTTGTCTGCTCTACGGCCGGCACCGTTGCGGGACTTGAGACCAATACCGCGTTTCCAGCAAAGGACGGATTCGTCCATGCAAAAGACCGAGTCCGGGGTATAGTGGCGGCAAGTGTGGGCGATGGTCAGGAAATCCTCCGTGACCGGGGCCGGAACAAGTGCGCGAGGCAAGTCCAGCCTGAGACGCTTTTTGAAGTTGTAGACCCAGCCCTTTGAGAATTTTGGTAAGGGCTGGTTGGGGCCTGCAACGAGGGGAAAAAGTTCGCGGGCTTTATCCAAAATGATGTCATCCGACACGGAGTCCGGGTCAGGCTGGGAGTGGACAAAGTGACGGAGCTGGTCTTCGAGGCCCGCCCACTTGGGAGGGCGGTTGCGCATGCACTTGCCATTGATGGGCGCGTTCCCGTCGAGATACTCGAATCGAGGAGAGAGAGTGAGGGAAACCGTGGCCTGGGAAATCTCCCGACCAAAGTTGTCCTTGAACCAGGCGCCCACGTCTTTCTGGGAGGGCAGCGGGTGCTGCGACACGTACCACGTGCGAATGGCACGGCGTTCCGCGTTGGATAGTTCGATACGGGGCATAATCGATAAGGCGATATTTCTTGGACTGGTGCCGTATGGTTTATAATTATTTGTTGTTTTTGCGCCGACGCAATTTTGGTCAACCGCGTTGATTAGGTAATTATGGATTAGGTAATGTGTCGGAAATGTATTATCCAAGAAAATAGCACGCGACAATTACGTAATCATTTTCCACACCCAATTGGATTACTAACCCTCACCGGTACCCATCACACTACGCCCTCCCCACAGCTGTGACAACACTACCGGCTCCAGAACCAGAACATTGTCCTGGCCCGACCTCTGAGGATGCGGGCCAGGGCGACGCTTGTCAAGGCTGCGCGAACCAGGACATTTGCCTGCTGCTGCTCCCCAAGGGCCCCGACCCTGATTTGCCCTTCATTCGTAACCGTCTCGCCTCTATTGACCACAAGATACTAGTGTTATCGGGGAAGGGAGGCGTGGGAAAGTCCACGTTCACCTCAATGTTGGCGTGGGCCCTTGCCGCCGACGACTCCTTGGACGTTGGCGCTATGGATTTGGATATCTGCGGCCCGTCGCTCCCCCGCATGTTGGGGGCTGAGGGTGAATCCGTCCACCACAGTGGCCTGGGCCTCTCGCCCGTATACGTGGCCGATAACCTTGGTCTAATGAGTATCTCCTTCATGCTTCCTGATCCTGACTCGGCCATCATTTGGCGTGGCGCCAAAAAGAATGGCCTCATCAAGCAGTTTTTGAAGGATGTCGACTGGGGCCAGCTTGATTACTTGGTGATAGATACTCCGCCAGGCACTTCCGACGAACATCTCGCGGTCACCACTTATATGAAAGAGGCGGGTATCGATGGCGCTCTAATCGTCACCACCCCCCAGGAAGTCGCTTTACTCGATGTCCGCAAAGAAATCGATTTTTGTCGCAAAGCGGGGATACGTATCTTGGGGCTTGTGGAAAATATGCTGGGCTTTGTGTGTCCAAACTGCACTGGCGTATCGCAGATCTTCAAGGCCACCACCGGCGGCGGCAAACAATTGTGTCTGGATACCAGTATTCCCTACTTGGGATCTGTTCCGCTCGATCCTCGAATCGGCCGGTGCTGTGACGCTGGCCAGTCGTTTTTCGACGAATACGCCATGTCTCCTGCGGCCACGGCGATCTTGGACGTTGTGGACGCGTTGCGCGACGAAATCGATTTGTCGTTGGATAAAGTTCGTATCAGTGAGAGTTAGGGCTCAAGTAGAAAGAAGGTGTTATGATAATGCATTAATAGAAACGGTCTCAATAGTAATACTACAAACCTAGAAACTTCCTCTGCAGTGTGTAAAATGCGTAACCTTCAGAGGGAGCACATCACTGAACAAATCTTTTTTGCACCCGATCAGCTCTGCCTCATGACGCAACACCCTTCAGTAGCAGAAATTGTCAATGAGTGCCCCCTCTTTTCCAAAACCCGTATCCCTTCGCTCTACGGTGACTTTGCCCGGCTCGAGCTTCTTAATCCAGAGGGCTACGCCGCTAATATCACCGCATGGCAAGCCCTCCTCACGAGGCTAGTATCGCACGCCCAGATTTCCCGCTCCCGCTTCTGCTTGGACACCCATCATCTCCAGGACTCGCTCATACTACCCGGTCACGGGAAACCGCGTGGTCTCGCGCAGGTCATTAAACAACTTTGTGCGGATAAAGTTTTGGTGTCACGACCCGATTACGTCCGCACAGATAAGTCTGCTGTAGCTTGGATCGCCTCTGCCCTTGGTCGCCTCTTGTCCAGTGCACCTGCAGTGGTAGACTCGCAGGGCCGGCTTTTGCCTTCGCATTACGTATTCCCTCATTTGGTCGCCGATTTTGCCGCTCGCTGTGTTGAAATTGTTTATGATTCGGCTCACAACACCTTCACTGACTTGCTACTTCAGTCCCTTTTGCAGCTGTCCGGCGAGTCCTTTACAGCGTCAGACTGGGAAGTACTAGTGGCTCACCTCGTAAACACCAAAAAGTGTGTGGCGCATTCCGTCGATGGGGACCGATACTTGTATTTCGGTACGGGCCAGATTCCAGTGGCCGAAATTGGGGCGGCAGAATTGCGTACTACCGTGCTCCAACTAGATGGGAAAGTGAAAGATACGGAGCAGAGCATCGCGTCAGTACAGCAACAAATAATGGCGTTGCTCGCGCCACAACAGCCGGCCACGTCCAAGAATCGCCTCTACGGCTTACTACGCTATAAACGGCTCCTCTCAAAGTCTCTCGACCGTATTACCTCGGCCCAAACTGAGCTCCAAGCGGTGATGGTCAAAGTCTCGGACGCGGCCCTAAATTCCGTGGCCTTTGCCCAGCTCACAAAGACGCGGGACTTGCTTCGGTCATTGAACACGATCAACGTTGATGACGTGCTCACGCTTAAGGATGATATCGCTTCTGAAGCGGACGCCATCGACCAAGTGACTGAGGCTTTGCAAGATGCTCTTCACGATCACGACCAAGAGGATGATATCGAGCAGGAGTATCAGCAATTGTTGGCGCTAGAAACTGAAAAGAAGTTGCGTGATCAGAATGTGATAGCAGAGGAAGCTGAAAAACTAGTGGCAATGAAAGGTGATAAAGGCAAAGTGAACGTCGCAGGTAACTTTTCCAGATCTGACGATAGAGCCAAGAATGACGAACAAGCGGTGCTAGAGCTGCTCGCTAAATTACTGGTCACAAAGGCTCCCACCGCTGAAGTGGATGCCAATCCAACAAAAATGGATTCCAAATACACGACTGAAGCTGATGAAACGGATGACGATCCCACAAAAGTCCTGGAGCCGATCCCTGAGTCGTGACAATGGGTTCCATTGCTGATACTGACAGATGTCGGCCCTTCTCGATACTACTCATGGTGCTCACCACTTGGTATGTGTAAGCTGTGATACGATTTCAACCGCTTGTGTGGCGTCTTTCGCTCTCGGATTCTGTCCACAATCCCTACCCTTCTAATTTCGTGATCAGACTTTGTGGTAATGTCCTTACTACCTTTACATGTACTGAAGAGTGATCAGAATCATGCCTACACGATAGAATGAAAGTATCGCTGTAGTGCAAACTGCAAGTTTAATTTGGGCAAGATAGAAAGACAGGAAGGATTTCGAACAATGTACTGAGCACACTTGGTATCGATGCCTGCCTTGGCATGTAATTCGAATGTGCTGCCTTGCTATTGCTGTACCTGTCATATTTTCTGCCAGTAAATGAATACCTTGGGCTAATAAGCCAAGAGAATCATTAATACTGCGTGACCGGTCGAATTGTGTTGATCATCTAGACCCTTCCACGGAATTGTAGGGACAAAATCGTCAATTCTCTCGGGTAAATGCTGATTACATACGGCTTAGATCATGTTGTTTCAGAGTTTGAAAAATTAATCAACTACTGGGCTCCGGACCAGATTCGATCTCTCAATTTGGCTAACTCGTCAACGTGAAGGACTGTCAGAGGGACTACGTTCCCGGACCTTGTAGAGGTTGCGGAAATAGTGTGAACTACGGCAGGTTCTCCGAAAGCGGTGACAGTGTATTCTACCCGCGCAACCACGACTTTTGGCACGAGCTTGTGATCGGTTGTATATCCGAAGGGGCCGTCCTTGCTATTGATATACCCCACGTGCCCATATCCAACATAGGGAAACTCGTCAGATTTCTCCCAATGGTACACTCTGAAAAAGCACTTTTGGTTCCCTTCTGTATCGGGTGGGCCGGGGTTGGTGCATAGTGCAAACCTCTCATAGAGCTTGTTTTGATTATCAAAGTCCTCGACATCACTGAAATCCAAGTTTGGGTAGATTGTTCTAGAGACCGTGATCTGTGAAGTAGTGAGTATAATACTTAGATAATAAAGAAGAGACATCATTCGGGTCACAGCACGGATAAAGAGCGGTTGGCATGGCGTTTATATAAATGATCCTGCGAGGACAATTGATTCGTGTGCATCCATTTTGCGGGAGTAATCAATCTTGGTTGTTTCAACTTTATCTCTTTTCGTTGTCAGGAGCAACCTAAGGTTATTAGAGATCTTGTGCAATGCTTAATCATAGATCAATTTACCGACATGTCTTGCGAATAGCCTCATGAAAATTGCGCAAGGGGGCCTGTCCTCAAAATTATCGCCACGGGTCCATGTTTCTTGTCACTTTTGCACATTCAAAATAAAAAAAGCACAGCTAATGGAATCTAAATTCTCGACGGCGATTTATTTGCAATAAGTTGAAGCCGATACGCGTTTTTGCGTGGATCTTGTACCTAATACTGTTATTCCAAATACATCAAATCTGTAAAGGTGGCGCACTCTGTTGGCTCCTACAGTGCCGGGTAACTTCGGGCATGGCCATCTCTTTGTGTCAAGTCTCTTCTGTCCAGCATACTGCTGGGAATCTCGTTAAAACTTCAATTAACCACTTCGGGCGCTTGGGGCTCTTTGGCTTGTCTATTTCGAATGTCTAGTTTATGTTGAATCAAGAACCCGTTGCCGAACCTAACAAAATCTAACCCTTGAAATATGCGATTTTGATTTAAAACTTGTTTATTTTAATCTTTGGGCTCCGTGAACACGGACGCTACAATTTCTCTGCCAGAAATCTTTGTTTTGTTTGGCAAGCTATCTGAGATGTTTTGAGCGGGGCCTATACCAAATAGGAAATTTGGCTGCAAAATTACTCAAGCGGCTTAATACTATATGCAGTACAAAAGAAGCCACCGCATCCACTTGAATCACACTGCGCCACCTCGCTTTGCATCACCAAGAGTCACTGGTGGGAACCTTTGCTATTCAAAGTCGATTGATCTTCTCGCTTCGTCCACCGTAGCATTTGGAATATGCGCCGGGGTCTAGTACCAAATATTTTTTCGAGGTAATATTTTTTGTACCCGCGCTGCGGACACGGGCTCCCGCAACTTAGTCCAACCGCAATCAACGAAAAGCCTCACGCGGCCCTACCAATATGATTTGTCGATCGAGTTTTCGCGAACACATCTCTTGTCCGAATACATGTAATTACCTGCAAATTGAAAGCATCTATGTGTGAAAGTCTAATTACTTCGTTTCGGTGAGGCGAAGCACTCTCACCCAATTCAAGCTGTTTCTAACGCCTACTTTTAATAATCGATAAAAAAGTAGTCCCTTAGTATGACGATGTACCCCACTCATTAGAAAATTGCTCTTGAGATTCTGAATTACACAATATTAAGCACTTTTACTTTGCATGATTCTGGCTGCAAACATCCCGCCCTTCGCTCCACGATCTTGCCAACACTACGATAATTAGGATTCGTCGTGTAGGTATGAGTAACTCAAGCCTCCCGAAATAATCTATCAATGATTGAAATTTGAGGATAAGGTAGATGACACAGGCTAACTAGAGGTCAAGATTGCATTCCCTACCTGCTTGAGTGCGAGACACCTAGTATCGATATCGTAATTGTGGAAAACAAAAAACTGGAAGGACCTAAATGCCAAGTGAAAAATCATGTATGCATATTTCTTGGTGGCCTAGACTGGGCGTTTTCAAAATGCATGGAAACGAGTACGCAAGTGTGCCAAACTACACCTAACGTACCTGACCGCATGAAACTAGCAATCTTATATCCTCCATTTTGTTCTGCAATTTAGTGAATGTTGAACGAACCTGAAAGCTCATCAATGTGAAAATCAAAAAGATTAATATTTTTCAAATTTAGTGGCAGTATGCTGGATGGTGAAGAAAAGTACTAAAGTCAAAATCTCCAAAACACAAAACGTGGCAGTGCTAATGCGAGGAAGAAAGTTCCCCGCACAGTAATACAGCTTAACCGTTGAAACGGCGGGGAAACTACAAGATGCAATCGCTGCTTAATACACCGGTAATTTCGAAAAACGCTCGGTCCGTGAAGATTTGCCGAAATTAACCCTCTCGGCAAAATCCGTGAAAAAATATTTTCGGAGCTTAGTTTCTCCGGGGCTCTAATTTGCCTGCTTATTCGGACAGATTATGGTCCTCGGGGTGTTCAAGGACCAACTTGCCTAAGATACCCACCAATCTTGGCAATTGAGTGGCGCGGCAAGCGCGGTGAGCAATCGTAATCTCGCATTCTTGTGAGTCTAAACTCAACAGCTGCCGCCAACACAGCATGAGACACTCGGCTGCAAAAAGATTATAAAAGAAGTGATTCCCCAACTGAGCTCTAAAATATCCATCAGCAGCTTCACATTCTTCGATGTTAGCGTTTTTGGCTTCTCCTCTTACGCTTCTTGTTCTTGCTCAAGTAGTTGTGGCTGGCGTGCTGGACACGTCGAGCGCTTCTGCGACTTTGGGCTCCGAGACAAACGAAGCATCGGTGAAACAAATCGCCATGGAGAAGCGCTTCTTCTTTGGTGCTCACTTCCCAATTGGGAACCACCACAAGCCAGGTTGCGGGTTGGGGAACTTGTTTGGGTTCCACAGGCCTGCTCATCACCCGCCACCTCAGCCCGCCCCTCAACCGGCTCCTCAGCCCGCGCCTCAGCCCGCTCCTCAGCCGGCACCCCGTCCAGCTCAGCAGCCCTCCATACCCAATTTTGTGATGCCTCAAATGCCCAAAATTGTGATTCCTCAGATGCCCAAGATCGTGATGCCCAAGATGCCAGAGATGCCCAAGATTGTGATGCCCAAGATGCCGGAGATGCCCAAGATCGTGATTCCCAAGATGCCAGAGATTCCAAAGCCCGTAATCCCTAAAATGCCAGAGATTCCAAAGCCCGTAGTGCCAGTTAAACCGAAACCTGTGAGCCCACCTAAACCGGTGGCTCCACCCAAACCAGTCGACCCAAAGCCAGTCAACCCGAAGCCAGTCAACCCGAAGCCAGCCGACCCGAAACCCGTGGTCCCTAAACCTGTTCAGCCTACGACGCCGACAACGCCGGTGCCCCCAACGTCCACACCATCTACAACATCGGAGGATCCCTCCTCAGCTAGCTACGTTCCCTCGTCCAGAAAGGACGGCTCCGTTATTTGGACTCCTACACCTTGGAATGAGACTACACCCTGGAATGGATGGGGCTAAATAAGTTCAAGCCGTGCCTCAGCACCTGGCGTGCCCGATGGCAGTTTTTATACCTTTTTATTTTACTCGTGAACGTTTTAAGATCTTTTCTAAGCAGCTTATAGTATTTTGCTATTGTGTAATACTGGAACAATCCACGGAATGAAGAAGTGATCCAATGTGCTCTAGACTATAAACAGACTTATCTGATAACAAGTTTTGATTTGGTGTTTAAAAACGAAACGGACTACGCCAAACTTTTGGAGTGGAAAGTCGTCCGCGCAAAAGCTTCTTCTATGGTACCACTAGCTTATATACCGGTAATGGCTACAATATTCAACGTATCACAAAGTACATTGGCCGTCGTTATTCATCGTGTGATCTTGACTTATTTCGCTTCCCAACCGAGAAACTAGGGCTCGTATCGAGAAAAGCAGAAATAAAATATTCTGGGACCCCTTGAGACCTACTCACCCTCCCTTTCAAAGTATCTATAATTATGTGATTCCAATAATAAGAAAATTAACAGAAGATGTCTCAGGAATATATGAAGTCATTGAGGTTTGGCATTAGCGTTATTCAAAAAATAGGGTCTTGTGAAAAGACCACAGTTGAAAAGCTCGAAGCAGTTTTGGAACCCTCATGAGAAACATGACGCCTCGAGTAACTAGCTTTGAATGGCAGGTACAAGCACGGGGGCTATATCAATTGCAAGTCAGAAGGTACACGTCAAAACAAAAGCTTGCGACTTGGCAAAATTCATACACCATCGCCAGCACCCCCGCAATATGACCCTTGGCAACTCGAAAACAAAAGGAAAGAGATACAGAATGCATATCAGTTTATCAACATTAACGAAATAGAAAGAAAACAGCTTGTGAACTAGATTATATGTCGGCACAGCACTGTACCCTATCCCAAAATTTGGAAAATCTGCTGCGTCAAGTTGAACCGCTCCAGCTTTGAATTTTCCGGCGACTCGTCGGGATACTGTTCCTGCAGCAGCAGCTGTTGCAACAGTTGCTGAACCACTCCCTGCCGTTTGATGATCTCGAGGAGCACTTCGTCGTCCTTGATAAGTCTCTGGATTTCCCTATTGTTTGACTCTAGCAACTGCAATATGGTCCACAATGCGATATGCTCAAAAGTGCCGCTACCGCTCTGGAGGAAGCGCACCAAGAAGTCATAGATGCCGCCGTTGGGGGTGCTCCAGTTGCCGATAATGTACTGTTTATGTTCGTCCAAGACGCGGGAACAGAGGTTTGCGAGGGCGGCGGCCGAATTACCACACACTTCACCGTTTTCACTGAAAGTCAAGGGAATGAGGACGTCAATAATACGGCTTTCGTAAAGACGCGGCTTGAGGTCATCAGCCAACGCCAAGATGGCGAAGCATGCTGAGATTTCCAGCTGAACCGAAAGAGGTACCTTGAGCACAAGCTCCTTGCACTTTTCTACGGCGCCTGCTTCCAATAGCGAGGTGCGGTTATTGACGCTCGAGGCCGCCAAGTTACGCAACGTCGACACGGCGTGGCACTGAATCTCTTCCGAGTCCATATAGTCGAGCAACAGGACCAAGGGAGCCAAGAATCCTGCTTCGATGATCAAGGCCTCGTTCGACGGGTGGATGGAGATATTGCGGATGCAGGCGACTGCGGCCAACACGAGCGGCTGGTGGGTGCAAGTTAGCAATTGCACAAGGTGTGGCAAGCCTCCAGCGCGAACGATATCTACCTGGTAGCCAGAGTCTGAAGCCAAATTACGCAATGCCAAAGTCAGCTGGCACTGGACACGAGGCGAAGGCGAGTCCATCAACTTGACGAGCTGCAGTACCAAGTGCATCTCGGTTTTGGCAAGGATCTTTCGATTCTGTTCGTCCACGGCGATGTTAGAAAGAGCAGTGGTACAGTAGTATTGCACGTCAGCGTCTTCGTTTGAAAGGAGAGACACGAGGACGGGAACGGCCCCAGCGTTAACCAACTCAGCTCTATTTTCAGCGGAGTGGGTCATGTTGAGGAGGGCGCCGGTAGCATTGCGCTGGACGCGGATATCTTTTGAGCGCGCTAGCTTTGTGAGAGGCACCAATGCACCACTTTTGGCGATCTTACTCTTGTTATCATCTTGAGTGGCTAAATTAGTTATGCATCCGACAGCATTGCATTGAACCTCAATGTTGGACGCCATCATTTGCCGTATAAGAGGTTCGAGGCCGCCCATTTCCACCACGAGGATCTTATTTTCAGTGTTAACGGCGAGGTTTCCGAGGGCCCCGCATGCTGCGCGTTGCACCTCTACATCAGTACTTTGAAGCAAGATGAGGATTGGTTCCAAGACGTCGCGAGATACTTGGCGAACGTCCTTCTCAGTAATTTCAGCAAACGCAAGGGCGGCCGAGCGTTGTAAATCGATGTTTTCCGAGTATACAAGAGTAGAGAGGGCACGGAGGGGGCCATCGCTGAAGAAGTCGACATCTTGGCGATTCTCCAAATATTGAAGAAGGGCAGCGATAGCCTCGCGCTCATTTTCGGCAAGCATGAGCGGGGCATTCGAACGGCTATTGGAGGAGCATGTACTGCAGCAGGATCCCATTTTTAGAAGTATAAAAGAAAAGTGTCAGAAAGTTAGTAAGGGTGGCGGCGGCTAAATGATAGGGGAGCCTGGAATATCAGAATATGTGGAGCTCGAGCACGGGGTAGAGCGTTGTCCGCAGGAACAGGCGTGGATTCAAAGGATAGAAGTGAGATGTTTGACAGGAGGTGTTGAGGTGAATGACTCAACTGGAGATTGGGAAGATGTTGAGGAGTCCCGGGTAAGGACGGGGAAAAGCCGGGGTGAGCTTCGGAAAGGAAGGTGCGAGGAGACGCCGGTAATGCAGGAGTCGTAGAGCGTGTACAAACAGACCTTCGCGGATAGCAGTCGGTCTTGGTCGTAACTAAAAGAGAGGAAGAAGAAGAAGAAGAACGGGTTGCAGTCACAAGTGTAAACAAGAGATTTACGCAGTTGTGTGAATTCGGTCCTACAAAAAAAGAGATTGCTGACCAACATTGTGCGATTACATAATCTCATGACGATAGCGTGCATTTACCAAAAGAACCCCTTAAAGCACCACATTACCCCTTTTAGGAAATACGAATCACATGGGACCCCTAGTGCTGCAAAAAAATCCACGCGTCACCGCCAGCACTATACTATAAAAGGGCCCCAACCCCCTGCCTTCCAAATCCGGTCCTGATGTGACAATGTGTCTTTTTTCTTTGGATACTCATGTCACGATGTTTATTAATCTTGAAGTTGTGGTACAATTTATTTTCTCATCGGACTAGGCCTGTCTGATTGTGCGGCATACCACATTCTAACCCGCAGTAATTGGCCACCCTTTTGATAACTGGTCCGGTTCCGCCTTTTCTCAATCGCATCTTTGCTCCGTGCTTCCCTTCGCAGATATTCCTACCCTACTTCTTGTCTTACCTGTCCTCCGTCCCTTTGTCTCTCCAATATGACCTGGGTATTGCTTCGTCTTTCTCACTCGGGTGTTCCCATTACCAATTTTGCGGGATCTCACGGCGTTCTCATTCTACCATTCTTCAAAAATGCCTCACCGACGTCCACAAGTTCTCCGTTATATACCCTCTCTTTCCATCTTGATGCGGGCTCCGCTGTATCGTACAAGGGCACTCTCTATACGAATTTTCCTCCGGATCCGCAAACACTGGTGGAACGCTCCACTTATTACCCCCATGTCTTGTCCTGCTCCCATGTTCATGATATCGTCATTGATGTCCCTGTGTACAGACCCGGTCCCTATAGCTTCTACATCCGCTATAGCGACACTCATGGCGACGCGGTCTGCACAAACATAATTTATGTGTTGGTGCCTCCGAGCTTACCCATTGGCTTGAACAGCATTAACGTGCAGCTGGTAATAGCAAAATGGATTGGTCCCGTGGCACGATGGGACCCCTTCTTTGCCCGCGTGAAAGATAAGGGCTACAACATGGTTCACTTTGCTCCGTTGCAGCAACGCGGAATCTCGGACTCGCCGTATTCTATTGCAGACCAGCTACGTTTTGACCCAATTGTGTTTGACAGCAATAAGCATGCTGTGGACACTTTAAAGTCGACTCTTGGTAAACATGGCTTGCTCTCAATGACCGATGTTGTGTGGAACCATACCGCTGCAGACTCGGCGTGGATAAAGCTGTGCCCTGACGCCGGATACTCGGCAGAAAATTCACCGCACTTGCGCATTGCCATTGACTTGGACGAAAAGTTGCTGCATTTTTCAAGCTGCTTGGCGCAGTGGGGCTTGCCGCAATCGGTGACTCTGACCCTGGATATCGATCACATTATGAGTTCTTTGGGCCCGTACTTGAGGCAGCAGGCGTTCTGGGAGTACCTTGTGTATGAGCGGGACCAGACGTTGCAACAGATGCTGCAGCTTTGCGGAGTCGTGCCGCTTGATGGGCCTCACGACTTTAACGCTCAGTGTCTCGTGGACATTGCCCGCCATGCCCGCAAATTCTGTAGCGTGCATCCCACAATGGTGCTACAGGACCGGTTCCTGAACCGCTTGTACCCGGAAAAGTTGCTTGCCCTAGTGCTTGCGGTGCTTCCCTGTGACCATTCACAGGAGAACGTGATGCAAAAGGCGCGCGACATTATTGATGAGATCAACCTGCCCTTGTATGCGGGCTATGACGCCGATATTGACGCCATCCTCTCGTCCGTAAGGTCGCGCATTCACTTTTTCCGTCTTGACCCGCGAGGCCCACTCCAACGGGAGCCGGTCAGCTCCCTGTGCCCTCTATTTGAACCGTACTTTACGCGGTTCGTTGACAATAAGGGGCAGCCACAGGCGTTGGCCAACAATGGCTGGATCTGGGCGGGCAACCCCATGATAGACTTTGCCCTGCAAAACTCGCGCGCCTACTGGCGGCGCGAGGTGATGGTGTGGGGCGACTGCATCAAGTTGCGGTACGGCGACTCGCCCAGCCTGTCGCCCGATCTCTGGGCTCGCATGATTGAATACACCAAAATGTGCGCCAGTGTTTTTGACGCATTCCGCATCGATAACTGCCACCTGACCCCGATCCACGTGGGCGAAACTCTCTTGGACGCAGCGCGCGCCACGAACCCGAATCTCTATGTGGTGGCGGAGCTCTTTCTGGGCCTGGAGACTATGGATAAAATCTTTGTAGAGCGCTTGGGCATCAACTCCCTCATTCGCGAGGCGATGCAGCCCTCTGACGTGGCGGCATTGTCGCTGCTAGTGCACAAGCATGGTGGCAGACCAATCGGTTCGCTCACATGGCTCCCGCTCAATGCCTTGCCGTACCCGGCGTATCGTGATCCCATTGAGCGCGTAGTCACGGGCGAGGGGGCGCAGCCGGGTAATTACTCGGAGCTCGATATCCCGTTGGTGTTGGACGCACTGCTCCCACATGCCTTGTTGTTTGATTGCACGCACGACAATGAGACCCCAGCCCAAAAGCGGACCGTGCAAGACCTGCTTCCCAACGCGGCATTAGTTGCGTTCTGCGCCTCCGCCATAGGGTCTGTGTACGGATACGACGAAATGTATCCCAAGCTTTTGGACGTGGTTGACGAGAAGCGGGAGTACAGTTTAAGCGATAACGGTATTGGGCTTGTCAAGGCAAAACTCCATGCCATTCGTCAAAGTTTGGCACAGGAGACCAATGACTGTGCCCACGATCACGAAATGTATGTGCATCACGAGGGGCAGTACATTACGATCCAGCGCACAAATGCGCGCAGTGGGACGGGCTGGTGCCTTGTGGCCCGCACAAAGTTTTCTGACGCTGTGGAGTCGCAGACAATGGCGCCGTGTCGCTTGGGAGGCACTTTTGCCGAGTTTCTGTTTGCATATACGCTCTGTCAAAACGGACCCCATGTGGACGATCCAGGGAAGCTTTTGGGGATCCCCGTGACGGTGCAAAGATTGAAGAGCCCACGAATAGCTCTGGACGGCGAAGGAGGCTGCATAATCACCACAGACGTGGCAGACTTCCCGCCAGGATCCATCGCTGTGTTTCAAACGCGAATGCACG
This sequence comes from Debaryomycetaceae sp. yHKB357, assembly GCA_030580355.1. NCBI lineage: Eukaryota > Fungi > Ascomycota > Pichiomycetes > Serinales > Debaryomycetaceae > Debaryomycetaceae sp. yHKB357. The sequence goes on along the minus strand of JAKTSS010000200.1, from coordinate 4,513 downwards.
GGGTTAGCGCCGAGCTCGACCAGTTTGTTCGGCTGGGCGCCCTCCAGGAATCACAAGACTTGGACTTTTATGACTTGAATGCAGTGCTATACCGGTGCGAGGCCGAGGAACGGGATGCGAGTGTTTCAGGGAACGATTCGCCGTATGCGGTGCCCAACGCACAACCCTTGGTGTATGCCGGCTTGGAAGGGTGGATAGCCATGCTAAAGCCTATAATCAACCAGAACGATTTGGGGCATCCCTTGTGCGACCACTTGCGTCGAGGCCGCTGGGCGTTTGATTTTTTGGTCACCCGTTTGGATAAGTACTCGAGCCTGGGCATTGACCGGTTCCAGGAATGGCTACGCCAGCGCGTGGCTGCCACCAAGGACGTGCCGTACTTTCTCCGGCCTCACTATTTCGCACTATTGGTGGGGGTTGCTTACGAGGCAGCTCGATTCCGCGCGCTTGCGCGCATGCTGCCACGCGTGCAGCATGCGACCGGGTTTTTGCAAAGCTTGGCACTTACCTCGGTGCAGATGGTGGGACGCATGAACAGCACTAGTTTGGTAGCAAAAGAGCCACGCGTGCCATGCATCGCCGCCGGCCTTCCGCACTTTAGCAGCAGCTATATGCGCTGCTGGGGCCGCGACGTTTTCATTTCATTCCGTGGCCATTTCTTGGTCTCGGGACGGCACCAAGAAGCGCGACACTACATTTTGGCATTTGCGCAGACCCTCAAGCATGGTCTTATTCCGAATTTATTGGACGGAGGGCGTAATCCGCGGTATAATGCGCGGGACGCGGTGTGGTTTTTCTTTGAGGCGGTGCGACAATACGTAAAGATTGTTGCGCACGGCAGTGATATTCTTAAGGAGCGCGTATTTCGTCGGTTCCCATTGGACGATACGTGGGTCCCGCTTGATGATCCTCGTGCGTTCAGTCATGAAACGCTGATTGCACAGGTTTTGTACGAGATTTTACAACGCCACGCCTCCGGGATCCGGTTTCGCGAGGCTAATGCTGGACCGTCGCTCGACTCGGAAATGAGTACCGAGGGATTTGATGTGGCTGTGACTGTTGATTGGAATACAGGGTTCGTAAATGGAGGTCTGCAATTTAATTGCGGCACATGGATGGACAAGATGGGCGAGAGCGACAAGGCCAAGAATCGTGGCATTCCCGGGACGCCGCGAGACGGAGCTGCCGTGGAATTGCAAGGATTGCTAAAGAGCAGTTTGCAGTTTGCTAATGAATTGACCAAGGAGGACAAGTTTCCGTGTTCCCATATTGTCAAGAGCAATGGCGATCGAGTCTCTTTGGTGGAATGGGAACAGCTCCTCAATGCCAACTTTGAGCGTTGTTTTTACGTGCCTCACGACCCTTCCATGGACCCAGATTACGATGTTGACCCGTTAATCGTGCACCGCCGCGGCATGTACAAGGACTTGTACCGCAGCGGTAAACCATACGAAGATTACCAGTTGCGACCAAACTTTGCGATTGCCATGTGCGTGGCACCGGAGCTTTTTGATAGTGGTCATGCCAAAAGGGCAATCTCGCTAGCGGATACCGTATTGCGTGGGCCGGTCGGAATAAGTACCTTGGATCCGAGCGACTGGAATTACCGGCCCAACTACCACAATGGGGTGGACGATGAGGACTTTGCCACCAGCAAGGGGCGCAATTACCATCAAGGACCCGAATGGGTATGGTGCTTTGGCTACTTTTTGCGCGCATACTACCGGTTTGCGTTGCAGGACGCAAACGAAGACGATAAGGTGGCAGCCGTGGCACTGCGGCTACGGGGAAACCAGCAGTGGATCAAGGAGCTGCCGTGGGCGGGGCTAACCGAGTTGACGAACCAAGATGGGGAGGTGTGCGGTGATTCGTGTCCCACGCAGGCATGGAGCACTTCGTGTCTCTTGGACTTTTACTATGACGCGGAGACGGCACCCGGCCCTGTGTAGATGTAAACAAATTTACGCCGCGTAAGATTTCAACTCTAACTGTAATGCTAATTTTTTTTTCGCTTGCAGGGCGACGGGGACCCAGCTCCGTACCCCGGATTTTGTCCTGCACACACTATAACCGGGAATCGGTTCCCGGAAGCCAATGTTTGGGGTACTTAAGGCACAGATCCCCCTGCTTCCGGTACTGCTTGAACAGATCTGTACTGACACGATGTTTCCTATCAAGAGGCTGATCCCACGGTGTTTGAGCTACGCACAGAAGAGATTCGTGTCGTCGATCGCTCTCCCGTCAGCTCTCGTGGATCCTTCTTCCCGTCACTTGCCGCATGGCCAGCCATACCTCACCCCGAGCTTCCACAATAACCACTTCATACAACTGAGCCTGAGCGAATGGTACGATATCCATGATCCTGCTACCAATATAGTCATTTCAAAAGTTCCGCAGCTGACCCCGGGAGAAATTGAAGACGCCATTGCTCTGGCTCACGCCGCATTCCCCGCCTGGCGTGCCACTTCCATCATCAAGCGCCAGGGCATTGCCTTCAACTTTGTCCATCTTTTGCGCCAAAATTGGGATCGCATCGCGTCCGTTATTGTTAGCGAGCAGGGTAAAACCTTTTCCGATGCCAAGGGCGATGTTTACCGCGGCCTTCAAGTCGCGGAGGCCGCCTGCAACATCACCAACGATCTCAAGGGTGAGGTATTGCAGGTCTCGGGTGACATGGAAACAAAAATGATCCGCGAACCTTTGGGCGTCATTGGCTCCATTTGCCCCTTCAACTTCCCCGCTATGGTGCCCCTCTGGCTGTTGCCATTGGCATTTGTCACCGGGAACACTACAGTTCTCAAGCCCAGCGAGCGTGTCCCCGGTGCGGCCATGATCATTGCGGAATTGGCCGCTAAGGCGGGCGTACCTCCTGGTGTTCTCAATATTGTGCATGGTAAGCATGCAACCGTCACTGCACTCGTCGAGGATCCTCGGATCAAGGCGTTGACCTTTGTCGGCGGAGACAGGGCCGGACACTATATCTATTCGCGCGGAAGCGAATTGGGAAAACGGGTTCAGGCGAACTTGGGCGCGAAAAACCACTTGGTGTTGTTGCCCGATGCTACGCGAGAACATGCTGTTAATGCCATCACGGGCGCGGCTTTCGGGGCCGCTGGACAGCGTTGCATGGCCGTATCGGTATTGGTGACAGTGGGGAAAAGCAAGGAATGGATCGATGATGTCGTACAGCTGGCACGCAAGTTGGTCACGGGCAGCGGTTTCGACCAGTCTACAGATGTGGGACCCCTAATCTCTGCCGAGGCCGTAGCTCGAGCTCACAGCATAATTAGCGACCTGACCAAGGCCGGGGCAAAATTGTTGTTGGACGGGAGAGAGTACACTAGTCCAGAGCCCAAATTCGAGAAGGGCTACTTTTTGCGGCCGACAATCTTGAGCGGAGTCACTACCGAGATGCGATGCTACGACGAGGAGATTTTTGCGCCAGTGTTGCTGGTGATCAACGTTGACACTATTGACGAGGCTATCACTTTGGTCAACAAGAACCGGTACGGTAACGGAGTGTGTCTCTTTACAAACTCGGGCGCTCTGGCCGACTACTTTACCAAGCGGATCGACGTCGGCCAGGTCGGGATCAATGTCCCTATCCCAGTGCCGTTGCCTATGTTCTCCTTTACTGGGTCTCGCGGATCCTTCTTGGGCAATCTCAACTTTTACGGTAAGGCCGGAATCACCTTCATGACCAAACCAAAGACCATAACGACGCAGTGGCGTGTTGAAGAGAGCCAGAAGCCGACGACGTCCATGCCTGTGAATGTGTAGTGTGCCATAAAAAACAAAATAATAACAAAGTTCTGAAGGGACATCGACAGTACTAAAACGAGTCGTTTATTAGTGGGAAACAAGCGCTAAAAATGCGATCCCGCGTAGACATGATCCAAGATCCGGTATGCGCTGATAAAAGGATTACAGGCGGGATCCCGCACAATTCTCCACGGACCAAGTAATTGCACACATCGGATTGGTGACTTTCAAGTAGAAAATATATAACCACCATGGTGAGCGCTTTCACTTTCGTCACTTCTTACTTTGTCGTCAACATCATTTGACCACAGTCATGCAGTTTCCACGAATACAACCGCGCATGGCCACACTGATATCACTTTGCGGCGGCAGCCAGTCCTAAAATCAGTACTCAGAAATGGCCCAGAGATATTGTGAACACGGTCTGAAGCAGGCGCGCTTGCGAATATCTTGTTTGTGATTAGAAAACCACCATCGTATCGACCAGGAAGCTAACAACCCGATCATTCTTGAACTTGCCAAAAAAAAAGAGCTACAATCAGCCTACTTCTCATCAACGTTCCAGGCAACAGTGAAGTTCCAAGGTAGTGAAAGAGAGTGCATGACTAGACTCGAGTTGCATTTCTCGTGTAGCGATATTTTTGAGTAGAGATGAGAAGGTTGCTAAAAGTACAAAGAAACAAAACCGTCTGCGCGGAATCTTGATCCAGCAGAGAATGCACAGGCGTATTGTTGGGACATTAAATCAAAG
>JAKTSS010000199.1:0-22534 GCA_030580355.1 Debaryomycetaceae sp. yHKB357 | reverse complement strand
AAGATTAAGGAAATATTGAACTACTAGTGTATTTAGTGCTGTACTGAAGTCACGATTACCAGTTTTGGTCCCAGTTAATTGCCCAAGAACTGTCCGCGATTGATATCACATTGGCAGTGTCAAAAAAAACTATTTGGACGAGACCGGATTCGAACCGATGACCTTTCGCATGCAAAGCGAACGCGCTACCAACTGCGCCACACGCCCATTTTGTTTTTCGGAGAAAAAAACATGGAATTCGAGACATTAGCCTTTGATTACAAGCTTGTCATTAAGCAGAGATGCGGAATGGTATTCTGAGCACATCGGAGCTGAAAAATGTCTTGGTGATCTATAACAGGAAAGAAAACAGCCGTTTGTTTCATGAGTGGGTAAACCACTACTAAAAAGAATTCTGAGCAAAGTTGTGCTGTTGTGACGGTCTCTCGATAACCTTGCTTGGACTGTAGCCAGCAGATGATGCTAGTGCACTACGTGACAACTTGCGAGTTGAAGGGACTACAGAAGCAGAGCATCAAGGAATATGGTCACTCCGTGCGAATTTCCTTGCAAGCTAATGGGGAATTTGCAAGATGTGAAATGTTTTGGTACTCACCCAACAATAAGACACAGGTGGGGGATTCACAAAGCGACCAACCGACGGCAGCTATTGGGGAGACTGACGGTAAGAATTGACGTCACAAGTGTGACCGGATAAGCACGACTCCTAATTGTGTGAGAATGAGATCAGATAAATCCCATGTACCTTCCCGGGAAGCAAGATTTGGCGCCTGGTAGGAAGAAATATTTGTGGTAAATTCTCTGGAGCTTGTAAAAGGATCATTAAAGGTGAAAAATCATCTCAGATATCTTCTAGTTTGAGATTGAGATCTTGGCACGCTCAAGTATTAATTTTCATAGGAGGATGTGATGTTTTTAGCCGTTGCAGCTGACATCCCAACCTAGCTGTGCGCATAGCAGACGCCTTGACTGATTGTTAATTGTAGTAGGACTAGGACTGAAGGCTCGCTGCGGAACAGTCCCAGTTATTCTGCAAAGTATCGGACTCTAACCAGAAGCTAAGCGGCATTTAGGCCTCAGCCAAGAAAATGTTTAGAAACCTGGAATCTCCTGTTTGGCATTCGGGAAAAATACCCTGATCAGACCCCAGACAGAGAATCCTAGCCAAGATCCGAGTGAGAACTCTGTCACATTTGAGAAACCTTCTGTGATCTTTACAGAAACTTTGCGATGATTTGCTGCATTACAGGGCCATGAACTCAAAAAATTCCTCAGAATGAAGTTGGACGCATGTATACAATAGCATATACCTAGGCTGCTCCAGGTCGCGAATTGTTTGATCTTGAATTTTATATCGGATGTCCAGCCAACAACTTCGGCTTCCCGATATTGCACGTTTTCCGCTCAAGCCTGCGCAAAAGCTTTCATCGCACACTGTGGATGCATTCCATGTCTAGTCAAAGATTTGAGGGGACCAGCCAGATAGGATATGCGACCTAACGGGTACACATTTCCATGTACCTTTGCGCAATTTTGATGTAATAAAATGAAGCCTCGTCAGTGATGATCTTGCGAATGCGCCTAGTCTTGAGACGACAGTTTTACCCAGAATATTGGTTTTTACATGCGTGACCGTTTAATACATTATGTTAGTATTGAGCGCTAGTAATGCATGCATAGACGAATTGGAGATGATGTGTAAGTTTCCACTGCAAAACATGATAGACTAGTGCTTCAAGTGAAGTTTCTTGACCGAGACGACAAAATCGCATCATGTCGCATGTCACTTGTTTATTGCATTTGAGTTGGGCGCGATGCGCTACTTCTTTGACGGAAAGAGACCAGGCGCACGCATTCAACCTTGTTTCAGCATTCAAATGCCACTATCGCATCTAAAGGGTGATTGCTGTCAGAGAAGCTCTTTTTTAGTCGGGTTTCAGTCCGACATCCAGAGCATTAACCTGATACGATAATCCTGCATCAATCTCGTCATTTCCAATCAGGCTCTGAAGGGCGTTTTCATGGGGCCATGGTATCCGGTATCGGCGCAACCCAAAAATCGTTTGTGCGCGTCTATCTTTCAGGCCACCTTTTTGAACTCTTTGAAAGCAATTGGAAAGTACTTAGATAGTTGTCTCAAGAATTAGCGACACTACGCTTGCCACATAACCCTTCTTTTGAACATTGGAGAGGAAGTCGGATCTTTGTTGCTTCGCGTGCTAGTCAAGAGGATATTTTGGCGGATTTCGAGTGAATACTGCCCAAAGTATGTTTAGGCTGTCGTTGATGTCACTTTGCATGTGGCAACTCAAAATGCGGTATGTATCATGTGTGATCAATGTCGCCCCCAGACGTTTTCCGTGTACTTGAATTAATTGCGCTTGATACAGCAAGCAATTCATAACTGATCACATGGATCAAAAAGTAAGCGAGCTTGAATTCAGCACTTGCTAGGGCAATATTCCATGCTACGAAAGCAATTACAGTCCATGCATGTAAACTGAATCTTCTAGTAGACTTATCTTGATAATTGGTGGCTTAACCAGGATATGGTTCACGGGTCTCATGATGGAAGGACTACTGAGCATCTGAGCCTGATTTTCTGACAGCAGAGCCATGCAGTTTTGAAATCTATTCCGGCACGATCTCAGTCACAATGCGCTTTGCAATCGCTATATCTTGTGTTTGAAAATTGAGCTCCACTATTGTCACTGTCATCATCTTGATGCTTCCTCGGTATCAAAGTCTCGACATCACCTGGAAAGAACCCGATGCAAAAGCAGATCCTTGTACAGTACACGATTCAAACTGATACCTCTAAAAGTTGTAGAACGGAAGCACCACGGATCAGTCAATACTGGCTTCTCCGCTAGAGCTCGCCACGCAAAGCGCCAAACTACGAAAAGCTGGAGAGTGTCCAACTCGCTACAAGGTGTTTCAAGGAGGTCTTTCAGGTACTGAAGGCATACGCTAAAGTTTCCTTGGTGTGTTCACGAACGATGGCTTGAATGATATTCCCAATTACTGGTGCCGTGTCATCAGCGTATAAGAAGCAGGCGAAATCTACCTTCTAATTGATCAAGCACAATTCAAATACTCCTGATGCTTCTCCCGTTTTGTCTAGTTGCATTTCTTAGCTGTTTCTTTGCCACGGCTATACTGGTCGATACAGGCGTTGCGCCGGCTCCCAATTTATCCGAAGCAGAACGATATTATTCCGAAAGTCCGATTTTAGCCGATACGTTAAAAGGAGACGCAACTGGCTTGAGAGTATTGAGCGAGAAAGAGAGGCAGATGCTAGAGATATTTTCAATTCAAGCCAAGGCAGATTTTGAACGCAAATTGGTCCGCGCATACTTCCCTAACGTGGACGACGACGATATTACGCCTCTCGAGAGAGTATATCGAGTGGCCATTATGGCGTTGAAAAAGTGCCCAGACATCAAGTACCTTTCTTGGGCGAAAAAGTGGGAACGTTGGTACTATAGTTTCAACCCCAGTTTGTCGGGCGACACTCGCGACTTCACCGACAAGTTCTATGCTTATGCAGTTGCACGCAAATCAGGAGCCATAGAGTCAAATGGGTTTATCGAGGAATTCGAGAGCAACTTGGACGGAGAATTTCGTGAGAAGTTTCTGATGGAAAACAAGTAAATTTGTACGAGCCATACCGGAAGCGACGGGAGAAGGCTTCTCTCTGAGATTCGCAGTCATGAGCGTTTTGGCGGCGAATGATGTGCGCCTAAAATTCAAGTGAACTGCAATGCGAAATGAAATTATGTGGTGGTCAAGTATGTGTAAGCGTGTGTGTAATCTGAATGTGACGAAATATCATACTCTGTGTGGAGCCTCGAGACTCTTAGCCTGACTGTCTCACTAGTATCCGGATATCGAATTTCTAATTGTTTTCTAGATCCAGCACTTGAGGAACACAAATGGTCGAGTCTAGGACGGCAACACACACTCAGAATCGCAACGAGTCTATTAAACTATCAAACTCCTGCGTCAGCGACACCTTGATGATCTCATCAGCGTAGGACCCAATTTCTGAGTTCATTGTGGATTCTTCAAGGTTCAAGTCCGTGGGGCACACGATCAAGATACTAGGTTGGAGACTCTTGATAATCAGGTAAAACCCGGTAGTGTTGGAACAATCTAATAGTTTGTAATTAGAGATCGAGCCATCCACCAAGTGAGAGTTTGTGAAGGATGATATGCTGTGCGGCGAATTGGGTGCCACAAGAAAGGTGAGAAGTTCATTATTCTCGAGTAGCTCTTTGAGACTTAGAGAGGAAGCTATGATCGAATTGGAGATAACAATTACCACATCCTTCCCCTTTATGTTCTTTTTGGCTTGTGCGTCGGTATTACTCGAGTCAAGTCTACGGTAGACGGCATAGGCAATGGAAACTCCGGTAAAAATTGCCGCTGTAATAAGAAGATTGTGGTATCCCCGACGACGGCCCTTGTGCCACGGTGACATTCTGTGGTTCGATTGTGATCAATTAGCCCTAGCCCTTTTGGATGGATAAGCCATCACTCTGCGGGGTTGCTTGCTTAGGATCGATTACTGGGTCACGTGGGGACATGTAGTGAACACGTGACGCGCATAATTGTGGGGTTGAGGGTGGCAAGGGGGCGTGCTCGGCCACATTTGGCACACGACGATAACGATTCGATGATCTTATGCAGCGGAGTGCGCCAATCCTCTATTCATGTTGCAAATAAATTGATAGGCCTCAAAGTTAGCAGAGTGGGATAGATTTCCTTAGCGGACGTAGTAAGCCATCTGTTCGCTGCCATCTAGCACTACAAGTATTGGACACATGGACATGGACTGTGTCAATGTCATGTAGATTCTTTTCTCAGTCGCGCAGGGTTGAGCTTAGCCCCGCATGCGCCAATTCCGCTCTATCGGGCCAAATCGCATGAGGCGTGCGCGTCTCGCAGCTGAAATTTTCAGCCCATAGTCCAGTCCGGTGTCCAGTGTAAGTCCACACGGTACCCTCCGAGTGCGCCAGGAGAAAAACAAGCAGAATAATCGCCGGGTACTATTGATTTGGCTAATGCGCCGTCTAGACTGAAATCGCGTGTACCAAAGCTGAGATATTTCCAAAGCCACATCCGCATTAGCGCTCTCGACCACGAAATGTCTTATCTTGGCAAGGCCAAGAACTGGGGTCGCATAGAGCCGGCGTCTCTCGCCTGAACCGCCAACCTCAGTTCTCAACACCTCTCCCCGCTTCCATAGTATTGCAACGTCGCGCGGGTTAATGTGAGGCTTGCACAAAAGTGCGTTGGATCAGTATAAATATACGGCTGGCACGGGAAACCTCAGTGGTTTGCTGCCCCTTTATTCACGACGCAGCCTCTTGAAAAATATTTCTTGACAGCGGCTTATCTGGAAAATACCGCACCAGATCACTAAATCTTTTTGCGTTTTCCCACATCATTTCAAGCCACAGTGTTTTTGATCTCCGACCTCGTGATTTTCTTCTCGAAACAGTGGTTTTCTCCTCAGAAACTGACACCTGGATCAGAACCTTGATTTTTCGTCCCGGCTGATACCCTACTATACCCGGCCTGCTTCGCTAATGTCTTTTATGAACGTGTTGAGCTTCAGTGACGTATCGGAGTCTTCTCAAGACGGGGGTCTTCAGACTACTCTAGACCCAAAGCTTGGCGCTCGCCACACCTTCGGGACTACCTCGTCACCTCCCTCAAATATCTCCATCGGTCACTCCATATCCTCTGATCAGGATCAGAACTCTGTCATATCAGCGAGTCCCCTTGGAAATAGCGGTGTCAGTGCCATCACATCTGATTCCTCCATCTCGATTTCTGCGCCCCTTGAAAAACTCTCGCTCTCACGCAACTTTGAGTTGCAGCAAGAGTTTTTGAACTTTTTGGAGCCTCGTCCCGTTAAACCCCCAAAGTATAGCACCTTGGCCCCGGGAGGTTGTCCCCGATTCCCAACATACTGTAACGAAGATGACTCGTTAGCTGCTGACCACCCTTATCGTCTTGCTATGTCGCGGGCGTTGTACATTGACGACTCTCCTCTCGATACTGCGCCACCCACATACACACCTGCCGTTTATAAAATAACGGCGGTGATTCGAAAGGTTGAGTGGCTCACCCCGTACGACGTTGCTCCGAACCGACGATGGAAATGCTGTATCATGGAACTTAACTCTACCCAGCTAAACTTTTACCTGATTCCAACCTTATTGGAAGAACAGGTTATCGATTTCTGCGCGGGGATCGGGAGAGAAGATCAAGTGTCCCTGCGTATCGCAGACTCGGATGATGAGATTGTCTTCAGAAGATCCCGAATGACCCGAGATTCTGACATCCAATTTTACCGCTTCTGTCGTGATTTGGACTTGATTCCTCGCATGGATTGTCGCCGCTATAAATCACCCATTCTCCGGCAAGCCTTGCGGGTGTTCGATCCTACGTTTGGCCATTTGTTGCGTTCGTACTCCCTCCAGCATGCGACGGTAGGTTTAGCTATTGACTATATGAAACGCGAAAATGTGTTGCGAGCCCGACTAGAGAGTGAGCAGATTTTGCTACATTTCTGCGGAACTCAAGAGTTGATCGATTGGGAAATGGCTATCAGTGTCGGAAGCGGCGTGGCCCTCGATATCCTGGAACGCGCATTGCCCAGCTTCTGTACCGTTCCTCGCCGCAGAAGACGTCGCCGTGGCTGGAGCGATATGCGTGACTACCACCCTCTCCACCCGGTAGATCGTGTAACCCTGCGTCAGAGACGCGGATCGACGGGCGGGAATCTTGTCGGTTCGTTTTCTACTCAAATGCGCCGATTCTCGTCCCTCTTTGCTCACCCATCTTTGAAGCGCGCCTTGCCGATCCAAGCGGGACCGGCAGCAAGAAATCATCTTTTGGAGGCACCGTCCCGCTCGGGTCATGAAGAGGTGGCAGCATACGAGGCTCGTCGTATCATTTCGGACGAGGATGAGGAAGATGATGACCATTTACAATTCCCAACACACACCAGTTCCGGTATGGATCCTCTTCAAGTAGGTTTATCGGATATGCCATTTGTCTTCAACCATGCGTTCGCGCCCACGTCCTTTGGGTGGCTAGATCTTGGACTACTGGGCTTTGACTCGGATGATGGAGAACGCGAAGTTATTCTGCCAGTGGTATCCAAGCGAAATGATCCTAATCAAGGCCAGGTGGACGGTCACGACTCGCAAGATCAGTTGCATGCAGACTCGACGTATGGTGATGTCAATGGTCCGGACCGCCATGGCGAAAAGTGGTTCCCGCATCGATCGCGCCGATCCAGCAAGAGGCGCATGCATCGTAACTGTTTGCGCTGTATTCGCACTTTGGCCAACTACGATCCATGGGTAAGTCAGTCTGTGGTAGCACCCACGGCTATACCGCCCTTTACCTTCGAGCACGGTGATGCGTCTAGCAAGACGTCGGGAAGCTTGCAATCTTCGAGTGTGGGCAACTCCTTAATCAGCGATCAGGGTCAACGACTGCTTTACGAGAATAGCCTTCATGACTCTGGCGCGAAGTCCAAAAGATACAGCATGTCTCACAGTTTGCTTTCCCCATTACGCACCCTGTCGGACGGGGTCACACGTATCCCTTGTCATTTTGTGCGAGAGTACGTTGTAGGATCTCAAGCGTTGATCCCCAAAGTAGTGTGAAGCATTTCCCGTCTTCATGTCGACAGACTCTTGAGTCGTATTTCAAGACTGTGTATTATTAATTTATAGATTTACTATTGGTTATGTAGTTCATGTTGGAGATTCACTTTAGTATGTGGTGTATGCTACGGATCTGCTTTGAATTTGAGCTGTATGACCATGGCCATTGGCTTTACGGTCTGCACGCTAGCTCTTGTTCAGTGGGGCAACTGCACTGCATGAAATAAAGTTCATGCTTCTCTCTTGACTGCAGATTTCACCCGTTTCATGTTCATTTGTTTAACTCGAGCCTCGAACGCCGCAACCATCAATGAGGTAACTTGTTGCGAAAAAGCTGCGCTGACAGATTGATAGATTTTGCTCTTGAAACGGTATTTGAGTGCAAGCTCTACAATGCAGAGTTCTCCCTGGCTTGCTATTAGGGATTTCTTAGGGGCAAATGTCCACAGCGTAGATAACTCATCGAATAAGGAATGTGACATACTCTTCGCGGTGACCTCCTGGTTGGGCACACACTTCAAAGAACAAACAAAGCGTTCATCAAACAGTTTCCAGCCCACCCGTAAGCCTGCTTCAGTTGGGTGGCCCTGTGCGTCCACTTCATTAACAAAGGAGTCAAGCACGTAGGGCACAAATTCCCTGTATCGCCTCACATCCGACACGACATCATATATTTCGCCAGGAGAGCATGACACTAGTCGGGTGACCTTGTGGGTGCAAAGACTGCTCGACCCTAGACTGAAGAAATCCCGCTTGCAGCGTGTCGCTGCGGCACCTGCAAATGCCAGCTTGGCACATCGCATGCCTGGTAATATGGGGATGGCCGGGATGGCGATCAAATGAATTTGTCAACTTATGCCTCTCAGGCACAAACCTCTTGAAAACCTCTACATGACCATATCTTATAACGTACACGGAACCATTCGATTTATTCGTACAGAAACCACTATTTATTGATTTTACTAGAAAACCTCCATTTAGGCACGAGTGTAAACCAACTGCTTGGAGTGCTTGACGACCGGGGTAATGATGCCATCGGCCTCCAACTGTCTCAATGCAACTCTGGCGAGCGAGCCACCAATCTTAAGCCTGTCAACCAACACAGAGACGGAAACGTACTTGTAGGTGGGGACTTCCTTCATGAGTCTGTCGAATTTCTCTTGGTCCAAAGCAATAAGATGCTGGGCCTTGTCCTTGACCTTACCCTTGTTCCACTTTTTCTTTCCCTTCTTACCACCGGCCAAGGCGGCAGCGGCCTTGGCGGCCTTGGTTTGCTGAATCTTAGGGGCCATACTAAGTAACTGTTAGTAACCAAAATTCGCCATTATAAAAGTTCTCCGCAGAAGACAGATATAAGTCGTCTCGTTTTCCCGTTTTTCGCAAACAATCTGAGATGACCTCTGTTTCTGACGGAACGCGTATCTCGTTTGGTACATACTTGATTCACTAACCTGTTCAACTGTCCTGCCTCGAGCTGAACTTCATTTTTTCTGCAATGGGCGGACCGCGGCACGTGACTTTTTCTCACGTGCACGGTCAATGCCAGGGCTCGTACCCTAAGGAAGCTGTCGAAACTGAAACGGGATGTCATGTCCACACAGACAGAGAGTTCGGCTACTTAATCGTTCCGCGCCCGTTACACTCAAATATGGGCAAGAGGGCTGCGGACAAGCAGATTAATCATCTCGGTATCGATGAGGATGATGACAATGACACGCCAGTTCCCCTAGTCGCCGCTCCGGAGGTGTTGGCCGGTCGCAAAATCATTGCTCCACGTCGCATGGGGATAAAACTAGCGGCTTCCTCATCACCCGCGACGACTCCATCAATCAATCTACCCCAGGATGCTCAATCGAAAACTATAGCATTGAATGAGCAGTTCTTAGCCGCTGTTACTCGTGCAGTTGTTCCTGGTTCCGTCGCCAACCTATCACAGATCGCTCAAAAGTATATTTCCTACTACCAGTCAATTCATTCTACTGATACTAAAACCCCTGATGCTACCAAAGGCTTGACGTCCAACAAAATGTGGGGATCTGTTACTGCTCCCAAATCAACAGTTCCATCTGCAACAAGCAAGCCATTTAGTGCCTTTGGAGGAGTGTCACATAAACCTTTAGCCACCTCACAAGCGATCCTGATGCTGACTCAGATTACTGACATCAAACCGGCTAAATCTTCGCCTTTAGCCTCTTCTACGCCGGCGGTCGTTGACGCCATCGAGGTAGATTCAAGCTCCGAAGACGAAGGGGTGAAAATCCAGGGCCCGCAATTTACTATCAAAGCTCCCCCTATCCTTAAAAACGCTCCCTTTACATTCGGTCCAAAGCCCGCAAGGAAGTCCGACTCCGATTCCGACTCTGAAGTTGAAATAAAGGGTCCGATTTTCCAGCTAGACAAGCCAATTAAAGACAACGTGTTCAAGCTTGACAACTCTGCAGCGCAGGGATCTGCGTCGTTCCTAAAGGCTGCTCAAAATCCCAACAAACCCTCCGAATCCAACGGCAATTCTGACGCAGCTGCTGCAAAACCAGCGACCGTGGGTCTGCTTTTTGGAAGCAAAGCCTCTGATAAAACGTCGGAGCCCAAGCCATTCGCATTCGGTGCTGCACAGCCAGCAGAATCTGTTCAATTCCCTTCGTCAAAGACTGAAGAGACAACAGCGGGATCTACGTCAAAGCCGTTCGCATTTGGTTCCTCTAAATCTGCGGCGTCTAGCAATATATCCGCCCCTCAGTTTACTTTCAGCGCTAGTCTGACGAACCTGGCTGTTTCGAAGCCATTTGCATTTGGTGGAGCCAAATCTAGCAATACGCAAGCTCCCCATACCTCGCAGGAAAATCCCCTTAAAAATTCTGGCATGCTGAAACCATTTTCATTTGGTAGTCTGAAACCAGTGGAGCCGGCGAAAAACTTCTCTTTTGGGGGCCTGTCTTCATCCTTTAATAACACCGCATTTTCAAACCCCACCGCAACTAGAGAACTGGTTGGATTGGATAACAATGCGAAACTGACCACTGAAGCGCCCAAGTTTAGTTTCATGGCCCCGCTGAACGCTGAAGATGAGAAAAAAGCCCAAGAAAAGCCCCTGGATACTGTAAACCAGCCCTTCCTGTTTGGAAAATCCATAGGACCGGTATCTTCTGGAACTCCAGATTCTACATCTGACAAATCAAATCTGACAAAACCATTGTTTGCCTTCGGTCTGACGGCTTCCCTGAATGCTGCTTCGGAAATCGACGGTAAAGAAACCTCTTTCAAACTGATCACTTCCGGTACGCAATCACAGCTGGCGTTCAAGCCTCTATTCTCGACGTCAGACAACAACCCCTTCTCGACCTCTTCTTTTAAAGATAAAACAGCTCTCAACCCTTTTGGTGCTGTCGCTAATGGTGATAGCTCTAATACTACTCCACTGTTCAGTTTCTCAAAAGCTGGAAACAGTAATGACGAACCCAAGCCACTATTTAGCTCATTTGGTAATGGGCTGTCTCTCTTCAAGTCAGGGAGCTCTGCTACGCCTTTTGGACAAGGGCAGCCATCGATATCTTCGTTTGGGCAAGGTCCTCCTCCGTCATTTTCGTTTGGCGGCCCCGCGAAAACTGAGAACGCTGTGGCAAAACCTGGTACTGATGAAGGCGAAGAGCGAGTTGAAGACGCAGAGTCAACGGCTCAATTTGAGCCAGTCGCGCAATTATCCGGAAATAAGATCGAAAATGTTGTTACAGGAGAAGAATCCGAAGAGGCTCTTTTCACTGTGCGGGCAAAGTTGATGCTATTTGATCCAAAAGCCACCGATCTGCCTTACACCAACAAGGGATTGGGTGAGGTGAAGGTCTTGAAAAGCACTGAAACTGGAAAGTCACGGATCCTCATGAGGGCCGATGGCGGCTTGCGTATTTTACTCAACACTCCAATTTCCAAGGACATGAGCTATTCCTTGGTTGGCACCAAAATGGTCAGGGCCCCTGCGGTGGATCCGAATGATAAAAAAATTCAAATGTTTGTCTTCCAAGTCAAGGTCCCCGAGACTGCCCAGCAACTACTAGACGCGCTCGAGCGTGGCAAAATGTAACGTTCTAATATCTATTTCTTGATATATTCGTAAGAATCAACTGGGGTGGAGTGAGGCGTAAGGGCTCGATCCGGAGCATGGTATAAAAATTTAAAAATAGGTCGTACCCGGATTCGAACCGGGGTTATTTGGATCAAAACCAAAGGTGATAACCGCTACACTATACAACCATTTCAACTGCTGCGGCGGATTTTGTCGCATTATAAATCTTGTTCTATTTGTACCTGATGCATGCGTTCTTTTTGAAATAAACCGCTTTGTCAGGTCGAATCCATTTGTGAAAATTGATATGTTCAAGAGCGCAACACGCCTCATCATATCTTATGGCAAGAATATGAGTCCAATTTTGTTTTGCAAAAACATATATGCGGAAAAACGTCTTCACTCGCAATACCAAGCCTGCTGCTGTCTCAGACAACGCAGGCACATTTCTGAAGAAGTAACATTCTATTATTCGCATATTTACAAGTTTTTTGGCACTACTTACAGGTTACTTCTCTTTTCTGGGGTCTTCATTGTTTGCGTTCTCGCCAGAGTGGAAAAAGCGATTTAAGAACTTGCCAATACGCCGAAGTTTTGAGGGATTCAAATCCTTCTCATCGTACGTCTCGCTTGCCGCATTGCCCAGTTCGTCTTCAAGATCCAACTTCCAGTGGGCGTCGGTCCTCTTGGCGTTTTTATCATTGAAAGCATCTGCCAATGCCTCGAGCAATGCAGACTGGATGGGTGTTTCGGGGACCAATGTGCGGACTTTTAGGACTACTTCCATATTGCCACGATTATTTTTGTTGCGATTTATCGGAACACCTTTACCCGGTATCGTCAAGGTGTGCCCATTTTGCGCGCCTGGGCGTAGCTTGAGTTTGATTTTCTCCCCATCAATGGTGGGGACGGTAATCTCGCCGCCGAGGGCAGCTGTAGTCATTAGAATCTCTTCGTCGACGACAATCGTGCTCGAGTCGCCCTTTCGAGAAAATTTGGGGTCCTTGGCAATGTTAATTCGAACAATCAAGTCTCCATTCCGAGTATGATTATAGGCATCTTTTTGGGCCATCGGAGCATCACCTGCGCCAGGGACTCGTAAACGGGAGCCATCATTAATACCACAGGGCAATTCCACAGTGGTAGACTGCGGAGCCTCTTCGACACCCTGTCCACCACAATTTCTACACTCATCACCTTTATTAATCGTGACTCCTGTACCATTGCATGATGGGCAGGTTGACAGCATCTGGAACCCGCCGAGTATATGAGTCGCCTGACCAGTTCCGTGACACGTGCTACATGTCTTCTTCTTCGCGTTTGCCTTGAGGCCCAGGCCGTGACAGGTACCGCATGTTGCGATAGCCTTGTAGTTAATTGTAACTTTGGTCCCGAACATTGCTTCCTTGAACGAAATGGTCTTCAAGACCTCAATATTGTCTCCAACGTGTTCAGTAACGAAGCTGCCTGAACCCCGTGATCCACCTCTGCCTCCACGCGCCCCTTGGAAAGCCTCCTTGAATATATCTTCAAAACCGAAACCACCAAAAGAGCTGCCAGCTCCAAAGGGGTTGCCGCCACTACCTCCACCAAAAGGGTTGCTGCCCCCAGCATAAGGATTTGTGTTCCCGTTCGCGTCGAAAGCGGCAGCTCCAAATTGATCATATTGGGCACGTTTCTGCTTGTCGTTCAAGAGTTCGTACAGCTCTTGTATCTTGTGAAATTTCTTTTCGGCACCAGGCTCCTTATTGACATCAGGATGAAATTTTTTGACTAGACCATGGTACGCCTTCTTGATATCCCTAGCGTCCGCGCTCTTACTGACACCCAACGTTTGGTAGGGATCAAAATCAATCTGAGACTTTGTAGACGGATGGAACCAGCGGCGATGTGTTTGATTGAGGTGATGGGGTGTTCTGCCCTTCCCGCTACTTTTTGCAGGGGAGCGAGGGCCAATGCAAAGTCGTCGCACCGCAATCCTTTGGACTTTCAGCCCCAAGAAGAGAGCACTTTTCGAGGTCCGGATAACCAGTGACATTCGTGTTATGGTGATGCCGTTATGGCCAATCGAATTGGACGTGATTCAAATTGTGACCGCGTAGGTGCGAATTTCGATGTCTTTCTATCGAATTTTTCCCGATACGATCACGTGAAACCGTCGTTTGTAGACTTCTGTATATATTTTATTTTCCACAAAATTCAAAAGCGGCAACTTGTCCGAGTGGTTAAGGAGAAAGACTTGAAATCTTTTGGGCTTCGCCCGCGCAGGTTCGAACCCTGCAGTTGTCGACAATTTTTTATTCGGGTGTGTTTTTATGATCGGGCAGGCGTGTGGGATTTTCCTTTGCGACAGCGTCTTCAACTCGTGACACCAAATGGTTAGTCCTGCTTCCTTACCATGACTTGAGCCAAAAGGGTCCTCCATCATGCGAAGGTCCTACGAACAGCACCCATCGCCCAGATGAAGATGTTCGTGTGGCACAATTACACGCTTTTGATTACCACGCTGGCTTCGTCAAACATCACTTTGTGTTGATTGGATTTACCTGAATCCGCGTCTCATACTGTCGTGTTCCAGAACGCGATCAACTCAATACAATTCTATTGGTCCGGTCGGCCACTAACGTGTGCGCAACTTGCTAGGGTCGGGTGGCGAAAGTTTGTTGCACTCTTCAAGAGTGATTGGTATACAGAGCCTTCTCGGAGGGGACGGGACTCATCGAGTTTGTGGCTTCCCACTCTAATCGTCTGGATGCTTCACGAAAGTAGTGCTGGGTGCTTGCAAGAGTCACCAGATTATTTCACTGAAAGAGACGACAAGCACAGATATGGCCTTCAAATGCTGGGGGCTTTCAGAGACTGTCTCTAGCGTGTCAATTTCCATGGTCCGCTTTAGCGCCGACAAATGCATCACACTTCCTCGAAACGAGATGAAGCGCGGCGCCGGAGAAGCTGTTTTCAGGCTGACTTGCAAGAAAAGAATCCCCTACTCACTCCTTCGATGTTGAGGATTTCTGTTACGATCGATGAAGCTCACTCGGTGTGATTCCTCTGCAGGCACAGAATGCATCGGTCGATGTGAAACGAAGAGCTTGGAAAAAAGGAGTGTTAGCATGTCGGTTGGGTGAAATGCTGCCCCTCGGCACAATTTCTGTCCACGCTTATTGTATCGGAAAGCTGTGAGAGCAATGGCTACTTGCAGATGACTGGTGGCATATGCCGAGGCTACCCTCCTGTCCTGGAATCCTGTCACGCGGAATTCTTCAGTCCGAGGTTGTGGCGTAATAGGAGAAGATGTACACAAGTCACTACCATGCTAAATCCTGCCACTGAGTCAAGTCTGTGGCAAAGCGTGAGATCGTCATTTGGGAAATCGAGTTCGTGCGATGAAGATCCTTCATGATTTTTTCTCGTGATCTTGATTAGCATGTGTTTTAAATGCAATCATCCTAATCTCAATGTTCACCCCACCCCCGCCGTCCCAATTTTAACATCCAAAAAAGTCAATCCACTCCGCTTTTCCCATGAGAACGTTGAGTCCAGTTTCGAAGAACATATACTCTCGTCACGTCTTGCCCTGCTCTGGCTGAGTATTCTGAGGTCAACTTGAAGCATAACTCTTTAAACGAAATTTGTGGTCGAGCCGTGTTCAGCCTTCGGAGGCCACGCCATGAAATCCAGCTTTCACCGATAATGTACAAAAAACGTACATGATGTTTGGGGGATAAAGTGTATGAATAAGAACAAGTGGAAGCTCGCTACGGATTCATCGTTATCCATCTACGAAATGAGCCACGGCAAAAACTCCTTCTGTTGTCACTGATGAAAAAGAATTCAGTTCTTGAAACACGGCCTGATCAAAAAGCTAGGTTTTCGTACCATGCACTTCTTGAAGGATGATTAAAATAGTTGGTTGCAAGAGATCCCCAGCAAACCCTCACAAAGCGTTTTCTCCTACCCAACACCTTCATGTTGCAAGTATCTGATACACGCTAGACCTGCTCCGGACGAAATTGGAAACAAACATCCTCTTTTGACTTTTCCGAAACCATGCTTTCGTCGGGAACCTGCATAAACAAGCATAGCGAGCACACAAGAGACGAGAGAAAGCAGAAGCAAGCGGCAATGAGCAAAGTGGTAATGAGCATGGCTGGCGCATCGTCATTCAAGAGCCAGTATAAGCCACTTCGTCCGGCAGCTTTACCGTTTGCAATGGGATCGAGTTGCAATACGACACTGCATGCCAAGATCGTGGACCAGGTACCCACGCACGCCACGAGCAAATCCGAAAACACGCAAAGTAACGGCCATAAGTAGTGGCCATAGGTGATGTTGCAGAAGCCAATGGCGAACGCTAGTGGGAGCAAGTTTGTGCGGAAGCCTAGAGCCGAGTCGGGGATATCCTCCCACATTTCAAGGAGAGAGAGCATGACCCAGGAAGGCCACAATAGCGCACAGCTAGAGAAGATGAGTGCTAAGCGGAAACGCGCTATGGTGGCGCGAAAGTTATCGATAATATCTTGAGAGTCTGTGTTGCCCATCGTGAAGAGGTTGAGGGGATACCAAAGCGGTTCCGAGTGGAGCGATCCGGGGAAGTAAAGGTGTCAAGGAGGCCAGCTGCGGGAAACGGCCTCTGGGAATAAAATTTTGAAAATAAGGTTTGCGGCATGATCTCAAAAGAGCCTATAATTTCTCCAACTGACGAGGGTACGTGGACGCCAAGAATTTGTCAGCGGGACGCGGCGAGTATAGTACTACGTTTAGTGGAACGGGAATAACGTAAACTGAGGCGTGGGTTCTCATGAGGCTTAATCCAACGAGGTCTCAAGCTGAGTTTGTAGCGTGGGTGGCTTTGGAAATGCGCGAGATGCAGTAGGGAATATTTCCGGGATAGGCTTACATCCGAACAAGTGCGAATCAGGGCGTGACAGCACCAGCACGCAACGACCCGAATCTCCAGAGTCTGGACGATTATTACTAAGAAACGGGATATCCTTAACCTACATAGCCAGGAGCAGTAACGCCCTACGCCGAACCGATATCCAGCTCGGCTAATAGCGATGTGCTAGCAAGAACCAGGCTCAAGAGTCACAAAACAGATATAAATTTATAAAAACCTATATTACCGGCCCTTTTTTCTGCTGTCTTACTGGGGCTCCCGATAATTACAACTGCGCCATCAACAGTCGCCCTTTATCCATGATCCGATGATTGCACCCCCCAACGCTGATGGCGGCTATGAACCAACCCACACCCGCTGTCGTCCCGCCCGGCTCCACTCCTCCTCCAACTTGTCATCCCCCGTCAACGCCCTGGCCATCTCCAGAGACGTCTACAGTCGCATCGTCAGCCGCGAACTCCATGCCCTCCAGACTGACAAGCTCTTGAAGAACAGTTCCGTCTACGACTTGATCGATACTTGCAGGGCCATATATGAGCTGGCCGTGCATGAACTCGACGCTGACAACTCTCGCCGCGGACCCTATATCTCAAAACGCGCTCTCGAGCTCTACATAAAGGGCTACGTGGTTTTTAACTACTTTATCAATAACTTTGTTATGATGCATTTCAAAGGCTTTGATGTGTTTATCGAGTCAAGCGAGAACGACTTTTACTTATACTTGGACTTGTTCGGCCTCTACAATAAGGACCTGCTATCGCCTGGCTCGGCGCTCTTGAAGCCCGCGAGAGACGCTACTCTCCTGTACCTTGCTGAGCGGGGCCTACTCAACTATGATTCTGCGGAACTACACACCTGGTTATGGGAGTGGACCGCTTGGATCGAGAGTTCCATAACGAATGCCGCGCACCTGCATTCTGGAGGGGATGCTGCTCTGCTGCATTTCGAAACTAACTCCTTCGAGAGCCGTGATAACTTGTCACAGGTCATGGACCGCTTCCCCTCCCTAAGAGGATTCGAGCTGACTCATGCTCTCACCACTGGGAACCGCAACGGATTCTACGCTGGTCCCGAGAGATCACTCCCGACTCCGCACTCTCTCTCTCAATCGGATTCCATCGACTCGGGGTACCCTTCCGCTCAGACACTGATGGAAGAAGCTCCGATACAAACAAGTTATTCGGCTCCGTCAACCGCACAGAACTCGGCCCCTAGACTTCCTGCCTTCCCTCCACCGCCTCCCCCAGTGCCCACGAGGTCGGCAGTAGATACCAAACACAGACCTATAAAGAATAGATCGCCAGAATATGACAGTCTAGATTCATCACAAACATCTCAAAACTACTATACACCAATAAACGAAGCATCTTACTCTGCACAGAGCATGCCGCTGCACTACCCTCAAACGCTGCCTCCAACTGCATCCAAATCACTCGCTCCGTACAACTACTCAAGCTCTCAACCCTCACTGGGTAAGCCAGCTCTACCGTCGCGTGATGCTCAACCTTATCCAGTGCGCGAAATAGAACATACATCTCCGTATAACGGCCCCACCTATGCTACAACCTCAACCCCTGAAATTCCCTATTATCAAAGAGATAATCTGCACAACCATCAAATAGATAATCTGCACAACCGTCTCCTTCAGCGCAGCGCTCCTCAGCCACCGGCATCCCCCTATCCCCCTATGCAGGCAGTGTGTGGCCTACACAATTTCGGGGCAACCTGCTACATCAACCTGACAATCCAGCTATTGTTTGCAATCCCGAATTTTCAAATCATCTTCAATAACTCATCATTCTCGCTGAAGTCTGAACGCCTGTTGAACAATGCCGTTCACAACTTGCTACGCACATTCAACCAAAATAGCGGCAAGTCCGTCACTCCCTCGAAATTTGTCAGAGTAGCGTCCAATTTGAAGCCGGACTTTAGAATTCCTACAGAGCAGCAAGACGCTCAAGAGTTTCTCTTATTCGTACTACAACGGATGCACGAAGAAATGAGCAGTAAGGGAAACGGAGCGCCGTGCTCTGCTATAGGATACGCTGCGCATAACTGGCACCTAAACATTTCCTCCAAAGACTCTGAGAACTACTTCAAGTGGTGTCAGCTGGTGGACGAAGCCGAGGGAGTCTCCCCGGTCAACGATATGCTCCAAGGACACTTGCAGAACAAGTTGGCGTGTAACAAGTGCGGTTGTGAATCTATCTCGTACTCACCATTCACGATCCTTTCGCTCCCGATTCCTAGCCATCGCAATCAACACAATGCAGTAGACTTGAGGGCATGCTTAGAATACTACACACAGGACGAAATTCTCAGTGGCGGGAATGCGTGGAACTGTCCCAAATGCCACAAGCAGCCTCACGACGTCTCGCTCGACGCGCACCCAGTGTTTGCCCCGAAAAAGCTGGGGATTTTCCGGTTGGGAGGACGGAAGTCGAAACTGCCTCCGGCTTCCAAAGGCTCCAAGGGCAAGAGCGGAGACTCCTCCACCAAGAGTTTACGCTTTGTTAAGCTTCCACCCATCTTATTTATCCACTTGGCCCGCTTCTCATCAAGTCTCGTTGAGAAGTTGGATGTGTTGATCGAATACCCCTACCAGCTACATATGGCCGGAGGCAGCAACGCTCAATATGTCTTGACGGGCATCATCAATCACTATGGCAATTTGAAGGGCGGACACTATACCGCCACCGCGAATAAGGCCATTGGGTGGCAGCACTGGTTTGTCTTTGACGACGAAATCTGTAGGCCCAACGTCGCACCAGGGAACCCCACAAACTATGGAACATTTCTTTCGAAAGACGCTTACGTGCTCTGCTACGCACGTATCTAGAATCGATCATGAAAATATTGACACTTTTTCCGGAGAAAGAATTCAGCAATGTAATCGTAGCCCCTTTAATCGTCTTCCGAGGATTCTGCTTCAAAAACGGAACCCTTTACGCTGGGTTTGCTTGGCTTTTTGAACTTGAGAGATAACAGAAGCGTGCCCTGTTTGGGTATGGTTGCCGTTGTAGTGTCTGTATCAGGTGATGTTGGCAATGCAGGATCCAGTATTCGAGCTGTTGCTTGTTTCCCTGTATCAATTTGCCTTTGTAGAAGTTTCGACTCGGTGGTAGTCTCCTTTTGAAGATCGCCCTCAATTTTCAATCGGCCTTTGCGATTCATATCGGCCGCATCAATAAAGGCAATCTCAAGGTTGGCTGCGGATAGTTCGTCGCTGCTTTGCCCGATATCCTTAACTCTAACTAACGAGTTTTGGCCCAAGTACCTTACAAAACTAGTAAGACTCGACCATCGAGTAGCATTCATGTGAACGTGATGCCTGTCGCTAAGAATGTATTCTTGGTAAAACTTGTTCGCGTTTATCATCTTCGTGCCGTGATTAGCGCGAAGCATCCGTAGAAAGTCGCTCTTGAAAGTTTCTGAATAACCCTTGACCACCAGTCCTGCTTTGCCGCTCTCTCCAAGATCCAGCGTCTTGCGAATATGACTAGGGGAGTTGAGATGGTTCTTGAACCCGTTGGCATCCCGACATTGCTTGGCGCATAGCTGGCAATAGAAGCGTAGTTTCTGAAGACCTGAAGCCTTGAGCTGCTTTGATTGATACTTTGCGGTGCCGAACTCGGCTCTAGCCATATCTCCAAATGTTTTCCAAGAAAAAGCGCATTCAATTTTCTTTTCGCTACCACGCGTATGCTACCAAGATGCTTCGGAGCTACCGTCGCCAATCTGCATTCAGCCACAGACCATTGCGAACTTCCGTCTACTCGTCTACTGTGCTCCATGCTCGGAGGATTCATGTTCCCCCTAGAAACACCTTCATCTCCGTCCGGAATCCCACACAGCTCTTTTGGTACAACAGGGTACCCGCTGCGCTAAAGTACTTTGGCGGGATCGGAGCTGGTGCGGCGATCTTCACGCATCTACATCCCAATGTGATGCTCACAGTAGGACCACCTGTGGCTCTCGCTGCTTACTATCTGTACCGCCTCGTGCAGCGCCGCCTACGATTGGCTGCAATTTCGCAAATAGATCCAGCATCGTTTGCGCAAAAGGGCGATGACATTATCCGGATCAAAGCTTATAATGAGGCGGCTCTTGAAAACGTCCTACTAGGTTTAGAAAATCAATTTGACCATCTCAAATACCAAGTTGTTGAACTAGTCAAGCGACGCGTACGTGAGTATGTGAGCAAGCAGACTGATCCTGAGGGCATTTGGAAAGCGTTTATCGATGAAAATCTGCAGCTAACTTTTTTGTCCGAAGGGGACGACCTCGAGACATTCACGGTTCTGATGACCCCAGATCATGCGGAGTTTATCAAGTTGTCGCTCCCTTTCTACTCTAGCAGAAATACCGCAACATGTAGAAGAAAGGGTACCTGCGAAGTCTTCCTCCTCCGCCATTCTGCTACCGATGATCACATTGACTACCGAATAGCGATAAGAGTTATACCGTATAAGTTTTTGTGGCGCAGTGAGTCGCGTCAATTCGGTAACCTCGACGGTTCCGGAATTATGGAAAGCAGCTTGGTAAAAGATTCGAGGGACGAAGCTGAAATTGTGCATGAGCAAAAATCATGAGCCCCGTGGTAGTCTGTAAGTTAGATGCGTATTTTAATCATAAGATGAAGCAGCCAATTCAATGTTACTTGCGTCATTCGTTATCTAAATGCGAAGGAAAGAATGAACATAGTTTGCCACGGTAACTTACAAGTTAGGTTCTAATTTGTCGTAGGTCTGAGAGTGAATGGATGGTTTGAAATGGCTGCAAAATTTTAAATTTGAAAAATCACAAAAATGAGTGATGCGTCAAGCTTGACCATCCAGAAAGTTGAGTTAATAAGGGGAGATAAAGATCTTGTCCTCCCTACTCGATACTTTGAGCGTTTTGTCGATGATACGTGCGTAATTTGTAACGGAAATGTTGGTACCATAAAACCCCCGTACCGCAATATAATGCGCTTGGGTTTTGCAGATCGTTTGTGACCAAGTGAGAACGTATCAGCTACTCCGTAGATAGCCACATCAATGGATTAGGGATAGCTAGTCTCTACGAGAAGATGTGTCGATCTTGCAGTGAATCTAATAACAAAAGTATTAGTCAGAATGCCTCACGGGTGCCTCAAATGTTACTTTACTGAAACGAATATCACGAGAGACAGCTGCGATTCTTTACTCGGATTCTTCAACCCAGATTCGCACAAAGTATCATACATGCTACGATAGACAGTGTGGGTGAGCAAAAAATATTATCACACTAAGCGGCTAGACACGTTCAGAACTGAGTATGCCGTTCTCAACTAAAATCCAGCAAATTCACATTCACATGATGAAGCATGTGGGAAGTAATGAGATGGTGAAATGAAAGATGTAAAGCCCTCTTGCCTCTTCGTCTTTTCCACCAATGGTAAGCGTTACCGATTTGATGGTCCCACAGTCAAATAATTCCGTCAAATGACACCATCGAGAGATGATGCCCTCAATAGCGGTAAAAGTATTTGACAGCTGCGTGAAAAGAAATCAAGATGTAAAACGGCGGCCTGGCTTTAGATAGCGGGATAGGTATCAAGTCGATAGGCGCTAACAGACAATTGAGGCTGCCATAAACAAAACGCTTAGAGAACGTAGAACACACCAATAGCTCACTTTTGAAGTGGATTTGAAATTGAGGTTGCCGTGCATCAGGTGAGGTGCAAACTTGTGACCATGAGTTGAACGAAAACCTTGAAATTTCAGGACCGAATTTAACGAGCTTGAACATTTTCAAATGGGGTGCAAAATCCCGAAATCCATCCACAGCCGGACTAGTATAGTGGTTAGTACACTTCGTTGTGGCCGAAGAAACCCAAGTTCGATTCCTGGGTCCGGCAGTTTC
>JAKTSS010000198.1:0-22534 GCA_030580355.1 Debaryomycetaceae sp. yHKB357 | reverse complement strand
TCCTTCACGCCTTGGCCAGTGCGACAGGAGATTACGTGGAATGCGTGACGCGAAAGGCCAAGCGCTTCGCTGTATAATTTGATCGCGTCTGTCACATTCTCGTGCGGCCCTAGCAAGTCCAGCTTATTGAGCACCACCATGATGCGCTTCCCCTCTGCTTCAAGCTGCCTAATGTGACTGGCAACTTGGTGGACTGCCCGGAAATCCGTGACCGGAAATATGGCCATTATGACGTCACCGGAAAAGGAGAGGAGCTTGGCCCGACGGATCCCCTCTGCCTCAATCTTGTCGCTGCTGTCCGTGCTTACATCGCGAATACCGGCAGTATCTCCCACAACAACCTTGTAACCCGCAATATCGACCGGGACATTGATAGCATCGCGCGTAGTACCGGCAACGTCACTGACGATTGCTGCTTCGTGGTTCACCAAAAGGTTTACAAGCAGCGACTTGCCCGCATTGGGCGGGCCCAAAAGTACGAGCTTAATTCCGTTCAAAAGTACTTGCAGCCGGTCGCATTTTGACAAATATTGCGTCACTTGAGAATTGAGACGGGTAATGTTGGAATTGACGGCTGCAAAGAGCTCCGAGACCTCTTCAACGCCATGATCCTCACCAAAGTCGATCACTGTAGTCAAGAGTGCCATATTTTGCAATATTTCCTGTCTCCAATTTTGGAAGAGAACGCTCGTCCCGCCTGTTAGCGATGCCATTGCCAGAACACGCTGTGACTCGGTTTCCGCATCAATAGTCGCCTTTATGCCCTCAATTTCGGTCAAATCAAATCGTCCATTGAGGAAAGCACGCTTCAGGAACTCTCCATTCTCAGCAACACGAATTATTGTGTCTGGTGGGTTATGGAGCGAGCCGATAGCTTTGAGCACGGCAGCACATATCGCAGTACCGCCATGCAAATGGAGCTCGAGAGAGTCTTCGCCAGTGTACGAGCGGGGCCCCCGAAACGGAAGCACTAGTGCCTCATCAAGAACGAGGCCTGATTCAGGCAGGTATAGTCGCCTCACCGCTGCGACTCTGGGCGCAGCATCAATGTCCCACTTCTTTCGGGTAAGACGAGAGTAGACAAGCCCAGTGCTCGGGCCCAGGACACGGACCACTCCTATGGCCGCACGACCCCAGTTTGTGGATAGCGCATAGATTGTAGAGTCTGAGACACGTCTATGAGTACTATAGGCGACGCATCGGCTACCTAGGCTTCGTAGCATGAAAGGTACGCGATGAGCTTCCGTGGACCCACAACCCACGTGACTTGATTCCGGATATTTCTCGCACCACGATGGCATTGGCCATGAGTCCTTGGTATGTTCCTCAGAAGAAGCATCGACCATGGCGCAACGTACCTAAATAAAAGGCTAATATTCAGCACTTGCGCTAGGAAGCACGAAAACCCACTTGGACTTCCGCGTTTTGCGGCGCCCCCAAAGGTACCCGCAAAACGAAGCATCCCAAACGTCCACAAGGTCGTGCTTGTGGCGTCAGGCAAGGGCGGGGTCGGCAAGTCGACCGTGTCCGTCAACGTTGCGCTCGCTATGCGTGCCCAGGGAAAAAGAGTTGGGGTTTTGGATGCCGACGTTTTCGGTCCGTCCATCCCACGGCTTCTCAACTTGCTGGGAGAGCCTCGTTTGCTGGTCACTGGCATGCTTCTACCACTCACTAACTATGGTATCGAGACCATGTCCATGGGGTATTTAGTGCCTCCTGAGAACGCAGTGGTATGGCGTGGCCTCATGGTCATGAAGGCGCTTCAGCAGCTCTTGTTCCAAGTGCTGTGGTCAAACTTGGACTACTTGATTATTGATATGCCCCCAGGCACCGGAGACACGCAATTGACTATAAGCCAGCTTGTAAAAGTTGACGGGGCAGTCATTGTGTCCACGCCACAGGATATCGCCTTGATCGATGCCGTCAAGGGCATTCTGATGTTCCGCAAAGTCTCTATACCTATCCTTGGCTTGGTCCAAAATATGAGCTACTTTATATGCTCAAACTGTAGCCACAGATCACATGTCTTCGGATCAGACGGGGCACGGCGCGAGGCTGAGCGTCTAGAATTGGAGGTTTTGGGCTCAGTACCGTTGAGCGAGGACATTTGTCTTCAATCAGATAGGGGCAAACCAGTGGTAGTGAAGCTGCCTGATCTGCAGATTTCGCTTCCTTATATGGATATCGCGCGCCAGGTCATCAAGAAGTTGGGCTAATCATCCTTTGTTGAAAAGTGATATGCTTTGAATCTCAAAGTGCAGGCTAAACATGCATAGCGATTTTTCTGTTCTGCGCGCAGTCGATGAATTTTCAATATCGAAAGGGCTTCATTCACTACATCGAGCTATGAACATTGGCACTACCGCTTTGCACAAACGGATAGGGTGGGTGTTGCTACTTTTTCATGCAAGGATAGTGCTTGCAGGACACTTTCCAGGACCCGGGGAAGACGATATTGTTCCATACGACTATAATGAAGTATATGGCGGTAAATCAGGCACCGGAGTTTTGGAAAATAACTTTGTGCGCTGGAACGCCCCGCTCGACGACTCAAAGAATGCGGCGCTTGATTCCTCTCTCATGAGCGATGATGACGCAATCAACGCTGCAGAAGCAGACGAATCGGATGGAAATACTACGGATACGGACGACAATGTTATGGACATTAGTGAAGCAAGTGATGCCGACAGCTACATGTATTCAGTGCTCGATAAGATGAACGCGGATTCAAATGCCCCAATCGAAGATAGTCCATTTGAAGATGATGAGAGTGATGTCCAGGCGGATGAATTTCATGTCTCGTCTGATGAAGTGAAAGCTCAAATCGATGAGATGGAAGCACAGCAAGATGAAATTCGAGTTCAAAGTGGTGGAATTGATGCTAAAAAGATTCATGCACAAGATGGCGAAAACACCAATTTTGAGCAGGAGTTGCATGTCGCCAGTACGACTGATGGTGAAGCAGAGCTCAACCACGAATCGCAGGAGTCACTCTCTCTGCTGAACGCCACTGAAGTGTTCTGCCCCCTTCTGGCCGGCATGTCAGAGTCGGTCAGGCTGATAGATGTGCTTGTTGATTGGATATTGTCGGATAAACTACCGTCTGCGACGAGCTATGAAGAAACTGTCACAAGCACAGTACTGTCGACCACATATGAAAGTGCTGTTACAAGCACAGTATTGCTGACCACATATGAAGGAAACGCAACAGTTCAGGCGCTGTCGGCTACTTATGATTTGGAGATCTTGACAGATCAGCCAATATCAACTTGGGTACAAGCTTCATTGAATACAAGGATAAAGGCGAACGATCTTGACGGCTCTACTACAGAAACTATTGTCCCGCTGCCCGGAACCGAAAGTATCGCTTCGCTTCTTACGATACTAATGGGAGCGACAGATTCCTTTACGCTCACTGAAAAGCGAGCCAGCCTGGTCGCGGAAAATTTTATCGAAGGATCAAGTAGTAATACCGCCACCATTATATCAGCTGCAACGACAATGAATTCCTCAACTTCGTATGGCTCACTCAGCGAAAGGCGGCCACCTTTTCATCCCAGTCAAGAAAATTCTCAAAGTTTGTCTTCATCTGCTGATGACACACCGCTTTCGAATTCGGCCGACATACCTAGTGAGATGCTGCCATCTAGCAGCGCTACGATTGACGATAGTACTGTGTCACATGCCACCCACAAATTACCATGCTACTCGCAAAAAACAAGCATCATTACCTTAACGGTGGTTGTAACACAGGTGAGTACTGCCTATGTCTCAGCAACAGATATAGCCTTGCGCGATATTTACGCTCTTGAAACGCACCCCGCAACTACGCTGCATTGCTCTTTTGGCTGTACGTTTAGTGACCATATCATTACCAAGACGTTCACAATCTTTTTAGGCGAAGAGAGTCACCACAAGTACCTCGAGCCCGAGCAGTTCACTCTGCATACTCCACAAGCTTCTTTTGGGGCGAAGTTGAAAAATGAAAATTATGTTCAATCACGGCACAAAGGCAAAAGTGATAACGCGCTCGGGCCTAAGTCAAAGCACGAACGGCATACAGTCTCCCAGAAGCATACCGGCGTCAACAGAGACCTTAGCGCAGAGGAAGATGTACCCCCAAACGCTCACATCGACACAGGCGAGCGTGTAACTAAAAATTACGTGGCCGGCGTGGATGATAATCATTCGCCGCACCTCCAAAAACATCATGGCGATGAATTTGAATTTATTGAAGTCAAATCCGAGCCAAGAGAACATGAGCTAGAGGGCACGGCACAAAATGAAGTGGTTGATGTGTATACAGTTTCTTATTCTGGGGACTCTGAGGAAAAACTCGATTATCCGAAGCTTGACAAGGACACAGCACATCGAAAGCTTGACGAGGACACAGCGCGGAAGCTTGACGAGGACACAGCGCGTAAGCTTGACGAGGACACCTGGCAGATGTTTGGCGAGGATGTCGCTTCAAAAAATCAGGAGCAAAATGAGGGGAATAGTACGCAACACATGACACGTAATGAGAAGCTTGGTCCGCCTCACAAGGAGCATAATGAAGAGCTTGTTTCGAAAGGTAAGGGCCATGATGGGAATACCGCTCCACAATATAGGGAGAAAAACGAGGGGCTTGCCTCAAATGGCATGGGACACAAGGAAGAGCTGGGTAGACAGGGCACACAACGCAATGAGAATTACAATTCGCCATCTCCGGCTCTTTCTTGGGAGCTCGATCCCCTAGACAAGGAGCACAACAAGGAAATAGAAGACATGGATTATGACGAGGAGTTCTTTCAACGTGAGAAAAAGCATGGCCGGGGTATTGCTTCAAACTTTGAACAAGCTGCCGATTTACCGCAATTCGAAGAAGTAAATGAAGGAGCCGCTTCTCAATACGGAGAGGACCCCTTGTTGCCTATTGTGCTGCTGCCAAATATTGCTTACTTTGACACTCTTGCCGATTACTTTTCCACGTCACAGCATCATGCAGAGTTCCGTCGCAGAATCGAAGAAGACCGGCGGGCGCTCAGTAGTTTTGTACCGGAAATTGGCGAAGAGCAGCATAATGAGGTCAGTGATTTTGACGGAGACGAAATAGATGAGAATACAGACGAAGAACGCATCTACGCGCAAGACATCGAGGCCCCGTGGATGGGCAATTCCGTGACCAACACGCATGCCAACGCAGACTCCATCGAGGACTTTTCAGATGGAGAAGATTTTTCCGACACCGAGTATGTTGACGATTCGGACGAATTTGACACTAGCGCATACAAAGAAATCAGTGTACAAGAACTACGCCAACTCATGAAAGAGCACGAGCAGCGACTTGAGGAGATGAAAGCGAGGCCCACGCGTGAAACCTCGCAGGAAGAAGGTAAGCTGGTGTACCAGGAAGAAAGTGATGACAACGAGACAATATTCAAGCGGTCTGATTCGAGTCGCGCACGGCCAGGCCTGATCTGGCTAATGCTCCTACATTTCGTATGGCACTGCTAGAAGGATATGCATTTCAAGTTCAAATTTCAAAATTTGTATGTGATTCATGTTTATTGAACTGTAGAATGTCCATTAAACAGCACTAATTTGTGCGCATCAAGAAGATGCGTTATCATCTCGGCATCGTTAGTGATCTCGAAACGAAGTACACAGAAACATTAGAGCTTTTTCCCAAAGCGGTAGTCTAGAAATCGGTATCTGCAGTACGAAAGCGTGTTCGATATCGTGGCTAACAGAAAACAGTAAACAAGAAAAATAATCTCGTGTAATCTACGCGAAATGGCCTCACCTGCCAAGTCATCGCGTGATGCGGCTGTGGAAGATCGCGAGGAATTCCCAATACGAGACTATGATACATCTGTGCACCGTGTTGCTCATATGGAAGATGTAATCGTCCTCAGCGACGATGATGACGAAGACGATGAGGAATACCATGAGTCGAACGATGAGGACGAAGAGGACGATGCTAACGACACAGACGCGTTGGAGGACATTGATGCAGACTTGATCGCGCAGTTGCAGAAGGATTTGAAGAAACCGCCGGCAGTCCCCGGTCAGACGCAGACGACGTGGCGCGACTTTTGGATCAAGCACGAGATTGGCAGGAAAGCATTACACTCGTCCGTTGGATTTTTTGCCTTGTGGCTCTATAGCTTGGGCTATAGCCACAAAGACATTATACAGCCATTGACATACACGTTTGTCGTGCTATTCATCTTTGACCAGGTGCGCTTACAGCTGCCGTGGTGCAACCGATTTGCGAAAAAGTATATGTGGACCCTTATCCGCCTGCTGGAGGAGCGATCGTACAATGGAATGCTCTACTATACGGCCGGATTGTCGGTAGTATTCCGCCTCTTTTCCAAGGACGTGAGTCTCTTGAGTGTTTTGTTGTTGAGCTGGTCCGATACCGCGGCGCTGACTTTTGGGCGCTTGTATGGCCAGTATACCCCGAAAATCTCACAAACAAAGTCGTTGGCGGGAAGCATTGCCAGTTTCGTCATGGGCACGCTCACCTGCTTTGGTATGTATCAGTTTGTGATTCCCCATGTTGAGCCGGAAGCATTGGTACTTGGAAACTGTGCATCATACGATATTGCGTGGCACCCCGAGACTAGCCGTATGAATTTGGCAGTGTATTCGATCTGCACAGGCTTGATTGCGAGCTTCTCGGAGGTGATTGACGTGTTTGGATTGGACGATAACTTTACGATCCCGGTTGTCAGCAGCATTTTGGTGAACTTTTTGATCAACAGCACCCTGTTGCAGACTTTAAAAGTCGTATCAGAAATGAGTCACGGGAACATGATAGAGTCTGTGGTTAATACGGCACTTTGCTTTGAGGAGACGATGAAATACGCGTTTCAACGATTACTCGGTAATGGCTTTACCGTGAAGTGCTCCTAGACCTCCTCGAATCGGTGCGCAAAGAGGGACTTGAAGGTTGTGAAAGAAGGCTGTCAAAGTGTCAAGAAGCAGGTGCAGACGTCAAGGAGGTGGTTCAGAACCAGGAGGCACAAAGTCATGAGAGAAGTAAAGGCATGTAACACACAGGGATGTTCAAGTGCAAGAAAGAGAGGCGCCAGGCACCCACACGTTAGATTGAGTTGTCATAGATGTCAAGAGCGGCAACCTCTGCGAGAGATACCCACATAATAATAAATCGATTTTCTTTTCAACACGTTAGGGTGTTGCGGCGAAACAACTGGCACTGTACACAGCCATTCAAGGCCCGATAGGCAAAGTGTCGTGTAAATTGACGAATCCTTGGGCAGGACATCACCACGCTACAATCTAGAGAGCATTTCGCGCATGGAGATACTCGTCAAAAGATGCCAGTTCCTTGACGCCGGTATACGTTTCGAGCTTGATCTCGCCCAGGGCCATTTTCTTCTGATAAAAGTCCAACACTCTTGCTTGGGGCACCGCGGGGTAACCAGCCTTTTGTAGCAAGTGCCACAAGGTCTCTTGCTGGTCCCAGTCCTGCTCCATTGCCACGGAAGGGAGAAAGGTGCCCAGGTACTCCTGGCCGTCCGCACTGATTTCTATTTGGAGTCCGTGGGTCCCCACTGTCCAGTCAAGACACGATTTCGCCGGCGAAAACAGGCCCAAGAGGGTGACGGAGACCTCGAACGCGGCCAGCAACTCTTGTAGGGACACGGGCGGGAAACGCGAATCCCGGAGGGCGGCTGTGATTGCGAAGCGCTTGACGCCCTCGTCGAGCGGCTGCGGGGCGAACGTGCCGATGCAGCCGCGGAGTCGGGAGTTGCTGGTGTAGGTGACAAAGAGGGGAGACGGCGAGCGGACGTCTGGCGACGGGTCCACGAGCAGTTCCCATTGCGAGTACGGTATGGCAACGTAGTTACGGTCTAGAGCTGCCACCAAGCTATCGAAGGCGTGGAAGCATAATGGTTTGGACATTTACGGGGAAGCTATTGCGAAATGGCAAACG
Organism: Debaryomycetaceae sp. yHKB357; assembly: GCA_030580355.1. NCBI lineage: Eukaryota > Fungi > Ascomycota > Pichiomycetes > Serinales > Debaryomycetaceae > Debaryomycetaceae sp. yHKB357. The sequence continues at coordinate 14,586 of JAKTSS010000198.1, read as the reverse complement.
ACAAGACGGAAATAATGTTTCAGCAAGACGTACTGACTACAGGACACACCTGCAGGTGGCGACTCTAGCAAAATATCACAGGTCGAGCAAAGTGAACGGGGAGGGGTAGCTGGGTGATGATATGCTCATTGGTATAATCATTGGTTTGAGCACCGGTGTAGTCTAGGGTATTGGACGCGCTAGCTGTTGGAGTATTGGCCCTAAGCTATGTACTGCTTTCCGGTTGATCAGCATGCGCACTGATCGCAATAGCACTTGCTATAACACTTGACACTCTTGACGCAGCTCAAACTGAGGGTATCGTAGAGCGAGCACACCTTGTCGATGCAGTGGTGCCCCTTGGGGTACGATACGTCTCCGCCATTGCTGCAGTAGCGCCATATCTGGACCTTGAACTCCCAGTTTTTGCAATTGCCAGAGCTGTCACAGTCGTTCCCGGCGGAAACAAGAAGATCGTACTGGTTGCCCGTAGCACAGCCGCCGAGACTGCTTCTAAAGAAGTTGGTGGCAGTCAGAACGTCGGTAAAGTCTGGGAAAGTTATCCGCTGGAAGCCTATACACTGGCGGCATCCATTACGTGCGAGTACAAGGTGCGAGAAGAGCCAGAGCACCACCACTGAAAGAATCATGGTTAGATGTTGTTATCTATCTAGGGGATGGATCTGTTGTTATCTATCTAGGGAATGGACGCACTATTCATGCTGCGCCATCCCGAAACGCTCTTATTGTTTAGAGGCATGGAACAATGTTTCAATGTACAAGCTACACACGAAACCTTGGTCTAGCACTGGCACACATCACAGTAGCACTTGGTATTGCAGTCCACGCTCTTGGTGCAGCTCACACTGAGCGTATCGTAGAGCGCGCACACCTTGTCGATGCAGTGGTGTCCTTGGGCACGCGAGCCGTTCCCGCCGTTGCCGCAGTAGCGCCAGATCTCGACCTTGAACTCCCAGTTCTTGCAGTTGTTGGAGCTGCTGCACGAGTTTCCGACGGAAGCAAGGAGATCGTACTGGTTGCCCGTTGCACAGCCGCCGAGACTGCTTCTGAAGAAGGCGGTGGCAGTCAGAACGTCGGTAAAGTCCCCGAAAGTTATCCGCTGGAAGCCTACACACTGGCGACATCCGTTGCGGCCCCATACGGGGCCCACGCAGAGCACCACAAGAAAGAAGGCAAATTTGAAAAGACTGGTCATTGGGGGGGAAAGTTTACACCTACGGGCGCTCCAGCATCGTCTTTATAGTGGGCCAAAGGTTTTGTGACAGACATGGCCGGATCCTGCAAATTTTTCGAGCACATGCCCCTATTGTTAGCGATGGATTGTGCTCGTATGAGGAGGATTGTCTGCGGGGCACTGGAACAAAAGCTTGTGGCCGAATGTCCAGAGTTGCGCGGTCATACGATAGATGTAGGTTTAGAGGCGCAGCTGAAATGTCTGTCCATATCGGCATTTAATGATTGTATATATTGTGTATGAGGTATTGATTGCCCACTGTTTCTTTTCAGTTGGAAGGTGATGCGTTATTGTCGCAGGAATTGTGTCCCGATGATAATAGTAACGGCTGTGGTAATGCCGATGGCGATGATCTCAGTGCCGATGGTCTTTCCGGTAATACATACAGGTTTGTATCAAAGTCGCGATGTCTAGAAAGGCTGCCAGCACCCAGGGATACTAGCGTTGTTCAAACTGCCTACTGCATAGTGAATAAATTTTGCAGCCAAAGACGTCTAGTGCTGACAATGCACTTTGGTGATGGGTGGAAATTTACACATGTCTCTGTCTGATGAGGAAGGGCGGAGAAAAAGAGTTGTACCCCACGGCAATGCATAGAATATGTTACAGATTGGTCAAGAGATCGATGGTGAAATAGTCTCACGCTAGGAGAAACGCAGAGGAAAGAACGGCTGCAAATGGCTGCAAAAAGATGCGAACAAAAATGCTGCAGAAACCAATGCAGGCTGTTCAAGAATCACCGACACGTGTGGGGAATCACTGAAACGTATGGGGAATCACTGCACACGCCTGTGGGACAATCATACGCAGATATTGACCCGCGGCAACCGGGATTAGAGAACATTGGCAATACCTAATCGGGACGATCGTGTCCCTACCAATTACGGCTCCCCCCGTCTCTTTTTTCCAAACAAATGAATCATAGACGGACTACGGCAGGGAATGGGAGCATGCCTATCGTGTTTACGCGGACAAGAGGGCGATGACGAGCTAGAGGAGAACGCGTCGTTGTTGCGCAATGCTTACACGGACGAATACCACCAGGAAGCGCAGGCGGCGAAGATGCAGCAGCGGCAGCAGGACCTTGCGAACATAGTGAACGAGCTAGGCGACAGCCTCATAGACGTGGGACTGTTCAGCGACACGAGCCGGGTGGGAGCGGGTATGGCGAACGAGGAGGAAGGAGTGCGGGCGATGCCACGGCAGTACAGCAGCGAAGAGCTCGAGGCGGTGGTGAAGCGGCAGGCGGAGATTGACGAGGGCACACGTAAGGCCTGCCGGGTGGCGGTGAGCGAGCCGTTGTACGTGAAGTTGTAGGAAGTTACTCAGGTATAGGGAGTGCCAGTGTCATAGTCAGGGACAGTGTGTGTTAGTCATGGTACAGTGTGTGTCAGTCGTAGTTACAGTGTGTGCGATGGTGACGACATGTGATCTGGGGAAAACACGTGACAGTAACAGGTGTAGACTTTAGTAAGTTTACCCAGCAAAGAGCATCTCCAGAGACAGTTGGTCAGCACTGTTCAGCACGCACACAGTGGGATCCGCGTGATTCAGCGTACACTTATCTTGCAACAGCATTCGGTGCTTATCCCTCTTCACACATCCACTTCTCCACCACGCATATTTGCTGACCTTTTCTGACGCTCCTCTGACGCCTTCCCACCAGCTTCACCACACAACAGTCAGCCTACTCTTCCCGGCGGCCGCACCTGCTCTGTTTCTCCACACAGCCCACCATCTTCACGCGTGCCATCTGCGTCTACTACGCGTCGCTCGTTGCTCTAGCCGCTTCCCGCCTCCCCGTCTCCTGTCTTGTCCCCTTACTCCTATTACCCTTCCTAACCTTCCTCTTATTACCCTTCCTACCCTTCCTCCTTCCCAAGTTACCCCTCCCCATGGCCAACACCCAGCCCTCGCCCCTCGACCTGAACCACCACCCCGCACCTCATCCGCGCTTCATCTCCCGCAAGGAACTCCACCACCGTCGCAAGTCCCACCCCCTGCTCTTCTCCGACCCCGCCGACTTCTCCATGAAGGACGCCATCGACTTTCGCGATGTCCGCCGCAGTATCTTGCGCTCAAAGTTCCTGGACGCAAACCCGCCCCACAATCTCCCCTCTTCCTCCCCGCTGTTGCTACGCTTGCCCACCGAGGTCTTTTTACACATCTTTAGCTACTTGGACCGCAGAGACTTGTTCCTGTTGCTCACCGTCTGTCGCGAGTTCGCCGACTTGATCGTCGAGATCCTCTGGTTCCGCCCCAACATGCAAACTGACTCCTCCTTCAAGTTGATCAGCAGTATCATGGCCACCCCGCGCGACAAAACTCACTGGGACTACCGCCGCTACATCAAGCGCCTCAACCTCTCATTCATGACAAAGTTGGTCGACGACGACCTCTTGGCCCTCTTCTACGACTGCCCGCGCTTGGAACGCCTCACCCTCGTCAACTGCACCAACGTCTCCCACGGACCCATCACCAGAATGCTCGTAAACTGCGACAGGCTCCAGTCCATCGACTTGCTGGGCGTGCCCGCCGTCCACGACGATATCATCTACGCCCTCGCCCGCAACTGTACCCGCCTCCAGGGCTTGTACGCCCCGGGCTGCGGCAACGTCCTGGAAGAGGCCATCCTCATCCTCCTCCAGTCCTGCCCCATGCTCAAGCGCGTCAAATTTAATAACAGCGATGCCCTCACCGACGAAACAACCCGCGTAATGTATCAGAACTGTAAGCTGCTCGTCGAGATCGACTTGCACAACTGCCCGCATATCACCGACCTCTACCTCAGGGTCATCTTTTTGGAATTGACCCAGTTGCGCGAGTTCCGCGTTAGCAATGCCCCGGGCATCACCGATAACCTCCTCGAACTCGTCCCGAACCACTCATTTTTGGACAAGTTGCGCATCATTGACATCACCGGCTGCAACGCCATCTCGGACAAGTTGGTCGAGAAGTTGGTGGTGTGCGCACCGCGCCTCCGCAACGTGGTCGTCTCCAAATGCTTCCAGATCACGGACGCGTCGCTCCGCGCCTTGAGCCACCTCGGCCGCTCCCTCCACTATGTCCATTTGGGCCACTGCTCCCACATTACGGATTTCGGCGTCGCCGCGCTCGTGCGCGCCTGCCACCGCATCCAGTACATTGACTTGGCATGCTGCACCCAGCTCACCGACTGGACCCTCGTCGAGTTGACAAGCTTGCCCAAGCTCCGCCGCATCGGCTTGGTAAAATGTAACCTCATCACCGACAATGGCATCATTGAGTTGGTCCGCCGCCGCGCCGAGCACGACTGCTTGGAACGCGTCCATTTGAGTTACTGCACCAACCTCACCGTCGGTCCCATCTACTACCTCCTAAAGAGGTGCCCCAAACTTACCCACCTCTCCTTGACGGGTATCGCCGCCTTTTTGCGCCGCGACATTACCCAGTTTTGCCGCCTGCCGCCCGACGACTTTAACCAGCTCCAGCGCGACTCCTTCTGCGTCTTCTCGGGACACGGCGTCAACCAGCTCCGCGACCACTTGGGCAGCAAGTTCGCAGGGCTCCAGTTCGCGGCAGAACCGCACGAGGAAATGTTGGCGATCCAGCAGCAACAGCTCCAGGAACAGCAGATACAACAGCAAATACAGCAGCAGCAGCAAATTCAACACCAACAGCAACAGCTAATACAGCAACAGCAACAGCAGCAGCAAATACATCAACAACATCAACAGCAGCAAACACATCAACAACATCAACAGCAGCAAATACAACAACAGCAGAATTTAGTAGCACCACGGCGCCGTGTTGAGGCGGTGCCGGCACTAGCAATAGGCCGCCGCCACGGCTTGGGCTTGGTGCTGCCGCCGCTACCGCATCGCTCGCCCCGCACCCCCGCCCAAACAGTCGCCGTTGACGACACGGCACCGGTTGTCAACCCGGCGGCGCCAGCACCGCCAGGACCCCCCATGGGCTGGGAAGACCGAGTAGAGATTAATCGCGAAATCTTTCGCGAATTGCATGATGGGAACAGAAGCCCCAACGAAATGCGTATACACCTCCAGATGGTCATGGCGCGGCAGGGGTCTCGCGATCGGGAACAGACCCCCCACCACGGTCAATTGCTACATGACAATACAAGCCAAGCACCTCCACAAAACTTTCACCAAGCTCGGCCGGGACAAGAGAATGCGGGCGCGTCCGCGCCCCCGTTCCACTTGTTCAACCCCTTGTTCGCGCCGCAGATCGCACAGCCTGCTACGTTCGATACGAATACGCATGATGACCCTGACGACATTGAGATGGCAGAATCCGGGAGGTGATTCATGTGCATTTTAAAAAAAATTATCAGAGAGAAGAAAATTCAAGCAATGCTACATAACTTTATCTAATGCATGTGTCACGTCTATAGCGTATAATGGTTATGGTTCTATAGTCTTGTTCTTGAGGAAAGTGTTGCAGAGTTTGAAGATAAAGTTCTCTACGTGAGCTGTTGTCTATTTCTTGATGCTTTACCTCAAAAGACCTCACCCACGAGCTCGTGAAGCTTCGCGTCAGGTTCGAATTTAAGCTCAAGGTTACTGCAACATGCCAAGTGTTTTCCACGGAGCCTCGTGTACTGAAGAAACCTCTGTCGCACTTGATATTCTGTTAAATCAAGGTTCCTCGCAGCAGGGTCCCTACTTCTCCATGGACCGCTATTTGACAGGTAAAATATGTAGCTACACGGGGATTTTATAGCGATCATACAATTCAGGCGATACTTTTTCTTCAAAATCCATAGTCACCAGTCGCCTGGGTCTCTTCAACGGAAAGTCATTCAACAGGAAGCTCGACGCAAGGTGCGATTCTTCACGAGGTAGCTTGTTCTTTGAATTCGGTCCACCCACAATGAGTCCAATTGCTGTTCAATGCAGCGCGATACCGTGCACGATGCATGAGGCCATTTTACAAAGAATATTAACACAATGTATTCATCTCATCTGCAACTATAACGAGCTTTCACCAAAAAGAGGAGCTTTCTTTTGTAGTAAATCTACCCGCACTTAGCATCAGGTAAAGTAGGCTGCCTTCCGAGATGAAACTGATTGTGGAACGGGACTTCTCGGAAGCAAGCACAAATTGGGTTAAGTTTCTAGGCTTTGCTAATGCCACATTTCAATGCGGTATCCTTTCATCACTCGAAGCTGGCAGTGCACGGTGGTACCTATCAAAAGCCCGGTTTTACTTGTGAACTGGGCGTTTTAAGTAGAGTTGGTGTGGCTTGGCCTCGTTATCTCTCTACTGACTAGTCAACTTAATTCCTTTGTGTAAACTGCACTTCTTTGACCAGCTTGAACGTTGCAAGAAGCATGCGTCAGCTTTCAAGCCGCATTTTCATGTGTTAATGGCACACCCAGCACTTGGGAATGCTCCATAAGCCGATGAATTAACTCAACACCATGCATGGGTATTTGACTCCGGGAACAAGTAACGATGTTGCCTGAAGAGGTCTACCGGATGATTAATGGTGTCCGGACTTGCATCAAGATGGTCGATAGGGCACAAACCTTAAGAAGTGTTATATTCACGTGACCAGAGACCTGCATGTGCCGAAAAACTTTTATGAGGTGAAAATTGAAAGGCCTCTTCGAGCATACTAGTGGTTGATATCAGCAATGTATGTAACATGAAACAAGGTATAAGGACGAGCCCATCGCAGTACTAACTCCAGACAGGACCAAGAGAACGAAAAAGGTCGGAATCACCGGAAAGTTTGGTGTCAGATATGGTTCCTCGTTGAGGAGACAGACCAAAAAGTTGGAAGTCCAGCAGCACGCAAAGTACGACTGCTCCTTCTGCGGTAAGCGTACTGTCCACAGATTGGCCACTGGTATCTGGGACTGCAAGTCCTGTCACAAGACCATCGCTGGTGGTGCCTACACGGTTCTGACTGCCGCCGCTGCCACCGTTAGATCGACTATCCGTCGTTTGAGAGACATGGCCGAGGCCTAGAGTATCTAGTATCATATCGAAGTTATCATCATGTATTCACGACCATCTCCCCCGAGGATCAATCACCGTAGTGTAGGCATTTTCAAGTTGGAGATGCAGCAGACACTCGCACCTCTTGAAATTGGTTTTTCGGCTAGGACGAGTGCGCTTGAACGGTCGCCGACACATGGCATCTCCCTTTGAGTTCCCCAAGATCCATTCATTCCCGCCCTTCTACACAAAACAGCCGAATGCAACCATCCTAGCGAACCAACTAGAGTCGTGGTGCAACGTCATCGTCGCGTATTGTCGTCATTACCGCATATCCCGTATTTCAAGAGAAGGCGATGTATTACACCTGCAGATCCCACAACTAGACGTGAAATCGCTCCCGCCTTTGTTCCTGAACCCCGCCATTGATAGGGCCTGCTCAACCGATTTCTGTCACGTCATTACTAGTCATCTCGTAAACACTCTACACCATGGCGAGTACGTCGACCCCAAAAGCCCGGGCCGCGGCCTATACGTCTTCTTCTACTCTCTCGAACGCTGGGGCGATATCTTATACCAGCACATTGCCGATTCCGGCCAACTCGGCACTATATTTACCATTTTTGAATTGACGCACCCCGAGCATTCGGCAGGGCCACTGGAAATCCATAACATGGACCCTTCTTTACTTGGACACGTTCTTCGACGAGTATTGGTGAAACAGGGCAAGGCAAATTTGCTAATGGGTGAAGATAATGAGATTGGAGGCGTCAAGTTCTTATAGTGAGATCTCAAGCATAGTATGGGGCACATTCACGATGCAAGGTAGTTCAACACTGATAGTACTTCACAGTGCCAGATCAAGCCACTCCACAATATAAGCGGCAGCTGGATGATCGCGGCAAACAATAATATCTGCCGTCCAGGTACTTTGCTCGCCCTTTTGATTCTAGCGATCGCAAAGTGTATAGACTAGGCGTACATTCGTAGTGACCGCTCGTAATCCAGACAAAAATTGGTGGAATGTAACTTCCCAATTAGGAAGTCAAGGAATTTAGATGCCATCGCCTCAGGACCAGAGGAGAAAAAATTATCGCACCAGACGCGTCCCTCCCCTTCTTCTTTCCCGACTTGAACCAGCAGTTTGAGAGGGCGTACTTGCACCTTGTAGCCATCTGAAGCCACTCATATCTAGCCTCAGGCTAATTAATTTTCGACCATCTCTGAAGAATGAAATACGTTGTTGTCTCCGGTGGTGTCATCTCCGGCATCGGGAAGGGAGTTTTGGCTTCCTCCACTGGTCTCTTGTTCAAGACATTAGGAATGCGCGTCACATCAATTAAGATCGACCCCTATATGAATATTGACGCGGGTACAATGTCACCGTTGGAGCACGGCGAGTGCTTTGTCTTGAACGATGGCGGAGAGGTCGATTTGGACTTGGGTAACTATGAACGCTACTTGAATATCACCTTGACCCGCAATCATAATATCACAACTGGCAAAATCTATTCTCACGTCATTGAGAGGGAGCGCAAGGGTGACTACTTGGGTAAGACTGTTCAGGTGGTCCCTCACGTGACGGGGGAGATCCAGGACTGGATCGAGCGTGTCGCGAAGATCCCTGTAGACAGTACCGGCTTGGAACCAGAGGTATGCATCATCGAGTTAGGCGGTACGGTGGGTGATATTGAGCTGGCCCCCTTTGTGGAGGCATTGCGCCAGTTTCAGTTCCGCGTTGGCACAGAAAACTTTGCCTTGATCCACGTATCGTTGGTGCCAGTGATACACGGTGAGCAAAAGACAAAGCCTACTCAAGCTGCGATAAAAGACTTGCGTTCCTTAGGCTTGACCCCGGATATGATTGCTTGTCGCTGCCAGGAAGAGTTGGATGTGGCTACTATTGAAAAGATTGGTATGTTTTGCCATGTCGGACCGCAGCAGGTAATTGCGGTGCACGATGTCAACTCTACCTACCACGTACCGTTGCTCTTGAAGGAACAGCGCATGATGAAGTACTTGATTAGCAAATTGAGCATTGGAGCCTGCTCGCCCGTCGCTTTGGAGCGTGGTGAGCAGCTTTTGGGTAAGTGGCGCCGCTTGACGAGTGACGCCGACAATTCCATGGATTCGGTGACGATCGCCCTCGTGGGCAAATACACTAACCTCAAGGACTCGTATCTCTCTGTGGTTAAGGCCTTGGAGCATGCGTCTATGCTGTGTCACCGCCGCTTGCATATTGAGTGGGTTGACTCACTGGACTTGGAGAAAGATACCGAAGACAACAACTTGCTGGCATACCACAAGGCGTGGCACCACGTGTGTCAAGCTGACGGTATCTTGGTCCCTGGGGGCTTTGGTAGCCGTGGTATCGAAGGTATGGTGGCTGCAGCACGCTACGCACGCGAGAAGGATGTCCCATATTTGGGTGTCTGTCTCGGATTACAGATCGCGGTGATCGAATTTAACCGCAACGTTCTCGGTAACACCGGTCTGACGTCAATGGAGTTTGATCTGACAGCGACGGAAGAGACGGCACTGGTGGTTTACATGCCAGATGTCGACCAGGTTAAGCTCGGCGGCACCATGCGCTTGGGAATCCACGAAACCAAATTCGTTTCCGATTCCGACTGGCTGAGCTTGCGCAAGTTATATGGCAGTCCCGAGAAAGTGCACGAGCGCCATCGCCACCGCTACGAAGTCAATCCTGCTCTCGTCCCGAAACTCGAAAAGGAAGGGATGCACTTTATTGGCACCGACGAGCTGGGTAAGCGCATGGAGATTTTCGAAGTCAAGGACAAAAAGTTTTACTGCGGTACGCAGTATCACCCGGAATACTTGTCCAAGGTATTGGACCCATCCCGTCCGTTTTTGGGCTTGGTTGCCGCGGCCTCGGGCCAGTTGGCATCCGTGTTGCTACGGGATAACTTGAACTCTTCTGGTGAGTTTTAATTGTCATGGAGCCATAGAGTCCACGCATAAATAGAAAGATTTCTTTTTTTTTGAACCATTAGGCCATTTGCCATGGCGACGGCTCTTGACAATATCGCCGACACAAAGAAGAACATGCACTAAAGAGCTTTGTCCTTTGTACACCATTACTGTAACGTGCCCTCCCGTCGATAATAAAGGATACCTGATAAATTCAACCGCCGTCACTATCAGGGATAACAAACCGTTACGAGTTGCTGAACCAAAGAATTTCGAAAATTTGGCATCAAGTGCCTGTTGCTATAAACCAAAATACGGGTCTACATCGGCATATATTAGGCTTCTTTTTTTTTCGACTGCCAAGTGTGGGTGTACTACACGGTTATTTCGGTATCTGTGTCGAGCGAAGGATTTCAAATCGGATGTTGCATTGTGCCCAGAGTAATCCGTGAAAGGACATCGTACACTTTATTGTAAACAGATGCATTTTGTGAATCGTTAGAAAGCCCAGAGTTGTACCACTGTGAGTGGATACTAGCAGAGTCCCGGCTATTTTACATGGCTTTCCGCAAGGCAAACCCCTGCTTCGAAGAAGGTATTTTCATAATAATCAATCATGCAGGGTCAGATGGATATTACTTCGCATGTTCGCTTAGGACCGGGGTGTTTCGCCCGGCAAGGTATAGTGGCTGCGAAATCTTCGCGAGCCTGCTTCGTTTCTCAGACACTCATTATCCTTCCATCACGTCTCCATAGATGAGAGGTCACCAGAGACCCCGTCACTTCACGTTGAACGTGTTGCGTACAGTAATGCTTATTATTCATGCCTCGATATTTGCCGGTCTCGAGACCTGTTCTCGCAAAAGACTGCAGAAATATGACAATGCCAAGCCGATCCCAGTTTTTATAATATTGCTTGGGTCAACTTTGTCTGTGGTCACTTTTTATAGCATCCCTTGGGTGTCCTCCGCTGCTAGCCGATGTTCGGCCAAGAAAATGCTCTGGTCGCTTGGGTATTTAATGCTGGCATGGTGCCTTCCTCCCATCTTTCTGGTTTATCATCTCTGTGATCCCTAAATCTATGCGTTTTTTAACAATCATCTTGCTATGCGCCCAATATTTTTCTTGGAATGCCCTTGGTATGATAGTCAACATCAATTCGGCATTAGAAGAGAATTCAAATCTGTCGGTAAGTTTTGAAAATGTGACATCGGTTCCACTTGGGATTGATATAGCTCCGGCATGGGAAAAAACCTTGGATCCCTCAGAAGACCTCGAACGTACGACACGGGCTTCAGCCGTGGCCGAAGACAGCGAAGCTGAAGACTCAAGGTTGAGAAAAATCGCAGGATACGTACTTAAAACCGCTGCTGCGGAGGGTGCTATTGCTGCAGGCAAGGGTGCTTATGAGTATATTTGTGAACTTTTCGTTGAAAATACCAGTCGAGCAAAAGCATTACGCGACGATCTTCCGAAAAGACCTTGGGAAGGCGACTGCAAGGAGTACAGTTCTTTCTTGAAGTTTCTGAACTTGACAGATGCCATAATCACCAAACAGAGGTTCGCAAAAAAGGTGCAGCTAGAGGCGGATAAGTTGGTGGAATCTGTTCGCAATATGCAACCCATCGTCTCTGAGCCTAATATCAGCGCGCTTGAGCGGCTTTACCGTGTGGCAGTAATGGCTAATCAAGCTGATCCTTCTCCAGATGTTTTAGCGTGGGCAGATCACTGGGCAAGATGGTGGCTCGAGATTTATGAACCCTATCTCCTCGATACACGAAGCAATCCGCAGAAGCTTTTGATGTACGCAGTTGCAAGAAAAAAGGGCCTAATCCCGGAATCCGTGGAACTTCGCGAGCTTGAGAAACGGTTTGATGTGTCGTTCAAGAATAGAATCGTGGAACATCCTTTTCCTTGAGATAAAAGTCGTATCGCACATAGGAGAATCAAGGGACGTCTTTATGTTATAAATTAAAACCGTATCGAGCGTCGTATGTTAGGCAATAAGGCGAGAAGCCTCACGAGTTTGCGTTTTGAAGAGCACCCAAAGAAACCTGCACCCAAGTGCGAACCCGCATATAGTAGTACGATCCATGGAGCACTCCAAGATATGGATTTCGCTTGTATTTTCCCGCCAGAAATTAGGAGGTCTCCAGGTTCCGATTGTGGTCGCCATATGCCACGCCATACAATTTGCAACGAACATAACCCTTAAGTTTACCACCATGCCTGTTCATGCCAAGATTCCAGCGTATCAACAAAGATTTTCATCGAATATGAGGTATCAAAATCCGAACAGCGGGAATACAGTAACAAGAGCAAGAATATGCGTCAAGGGATCAACACAATCGCTTGTAATACAGTGTCAATTTTCTGTAACCCAGCAGCGGATTCGTAAGTTGCACCACGCGCTGTTCAAAGAGATGATTCCACATACCTTCATTGAATGTGGCGGGAGTAGTTCGACCCCATTCCCTGTAGTGTTTACGTGTAGAGCCGCGCGACCGGCGAAACTCTCCTTCCAACAGTTTTCAGGGAGGTTGGCACCTCGTTTCGCGCCAATCGCGAAGGGCACCCTTTTAAAAATACCGCAATCTGGTTAATCTGCGCCGGATATTTGTGCGGCTGGGCATCAAAGGCTTTGGCCAGCCAAATCTCGTGCAGCTGAGCATGTAACAATTTTTTTTTGCCAAATGCCTAGCCTTTTCTTCCAGGTGTACCTTTCTACCAGAAGGCAGGCACTCTGGGTTTGTGGTATTTAAAGTATTGATTGTGCCTCCAGTTTCCCATGATTTTTGTGTAAAAAAGCGCGTTTCCTATGATTGCTTCTGTTCGTGTATTGATTTGGGCGCTCGCTTTGAGTCAGCTTGGACGGGGAGTACAGGGGAACCCGATCGAGATTGATTCAGCATTGACGCTGCCTACAGATCTGACTGGGCGTTCTTCGAAACCAGCACACGACCTAACTATTGGCAATAAAGACAGTGTTGCATCTCCTTCAGAATTGAAAACAATTTTCCTTGCAGCAGCGCAAAACTTTGTCGCAAAAGGTATCGCTGTCGGAGCAAAGACCTTAACAAAGTATATCAGTCAGGAAATTGAGCACGATGCAAGTGGCAAACCGAAAGATTGCCTGTCCAAGTCTGGCACTGTTGGGAGCGACGTAAGCGGCGTCGTTAACCAGTATGTGACTTTGGCAACTTACAATCACCCTTATAACGACACTCAAGAAAAAGAGTTTGCCCGTCAGATTCAATGGGAGGCGGACGAAGCGGTCAAATCGGTCAGTACCATACTGCCAGTGATTTCGGAGCTTGGGATCAGCGCTCTCGAACGGATGTTTCGCGTGGCAGTGATGGCCAGCCACGTAGACGCGACTCTGGAAGTAAGGGCATGGGCGGACCATTGGAACAGGTGGTGGTTGGAGAAGTACGAGGAAGTGCCTTTTGACACCCGCAGCAATCTGCAGAAGCTTTTGGTGTATGCATTCGCGAGAAGCCTCGACATATTACCTTTGACGCCCACACTTTGCGGGCTTGAGAGAAGATTCGATGAGACTTTCCAGAATAGAATCGCGCGCTTGCCTCGGACAAGATCGACTAGTGGAAGCAGTTCTGAGTGATTAATTGAGATTGTGAGCCTCTGTAGTCTGTGTTGGAAGAATTTGTGCGTAAAATCGATGGCTTAGCCCTGCAACTCGATAGCCTATATAGAGGGGAACAAGATCTCATTACCCTCTGCAATTTTGGGAGTAGTTCGGTAACGCTATCATTTTTCCTGTTGCACGTTCGTACAATTCCCTGTCGGGCTCATATCCTCCATCTCAATTTCTATGATCAGCAATTCTTCTTCAGAGAAAGCGTCAAGCGTACTAGAAGAAAGCACCAGCTTGTAGCCATCAATAGCCTGTGTGATCTGCTGACATTGATCCATGATATTGCGGAGAGTCTCGTCATCATACCAGTTTTGAGGGAGTGCAGCAATAAAAAATTGAAGAAATGTGGATGATTTCTCCAAGAAGTCCCACCGTGAAGTTAGATCTCGATATCGATCTTTGAACGAAGCGTGCTCAAAGCGACGCATTGCGATTCTCTTCTGCTCTGAAAACAGCACTTGGTGCGCATAGGCGTTGAGCAAAGCAGATTCTTTCGTCAACAAAGTAGACGCTAGCTCATTTTCCACGTAGTGACGCACAGAGACCGCTTTGGATGCATCTAGCGATGCTGTGTATGTCTTTAGCGCACGCATCATTTCGAAAGCGCTTCCTTTGGGAAATCCTTCTTGGTCAGGTTCAATGGAATATAGCAGTTCCAAGGAATGCAATAGAGCCATTTCCGACGAGTTCAAGTTTTCATTCGCATGATGAATAGCTCTCGAGGTGGGCACAAGTAGCTGCAAGAAATTTCTGATGAGACAGGTGTCCACAATTGATTGTGATTGCAATTGCAAGAACTTTGTTGGATCAGAACCCGTAG
>JAKTSS010000197.1:7706-22691 GCA_030580355.1 Debaryomycetaceae sp. yHKB357 | reverse complement strand
ATCAATGTGCATGTTTTCGTCTGGAAGATCTTGAGCATCAACATCGATATCCATGGCGTCTTCATTCGGAAACGAATCTGCAACACCGTTCGAATCAAGCACATGCTCACTAATATTGTTCGAGTCTGTCTCTGTGGGTAGAGAATACAGGGGTCGTTCCAGCTGCGATTGCTCGAAAGCGTATTCACCAGCATCGTTTGTGTCTGCAGCTGAGTTTTCCGCATTGGTTTCAAGACCAGGTTGGGTGTCCGCGATATCAGCATCATCATTGTCTCGACTGTCATTATCATGCTCATTATCTCGAGGGTCATTATCATGTTCGTTGTCTCGAGTGTCATTGTCATGTTCATTGTCTTGAGTGTTATCATCATGTTCCTCATCTTGACTGTCATTGTCGAATTCATCCCCTTGACTTTCCTCACCACTCTGTCTAGCCTCATTTATTTCTGCCGCGTCTTGTTCATTCAGAAGAGATACGGTAGTCTGTGGATTCCCATCATGGTCAGATAAAATATCTTGGCCGTCATCGTCAGGCTGTTCGCCGTGATTAGGCGTATCCGCTTGACGATCTGCGGTGGGTGGCTCATCAGACTTATCGTCATATTGACTATTATAGTTGAGCACGCCTTCGCGGGCAGGCAGTGCATGTGTTGAATCCGTGTTTTCGGGTTCAGGTATTCGTGTTTGGTCCTGATCAGGGGCCAGGTGAGACGGGGCTGTTGATTGAGGTATGTCTATGGAATCATGTAAATCAGCATCCAACATCTCTTGATCGCCGGTATCTGGCGGATTATTATCGTGCAGATCATGGAATGGTGAATGGGAGGTTTCTTTCGAAGTATTGTTCTGGTCGTTTTCATTAGGGGTGCCTTGCTGATCATCCTTGATATCGAGATACTCTTCATCAATCTGCATATCATCTTCAGCGATGGGAGTATTGTGTTTGATCTGATTTTCTTCGTTGGCGAGGGGCGAATCATTTTCAACTTCAATTTGAATGTTAGTTTCGTTTGAGATTTGATCATTTTCTGTATCGGAATGATTTTGATCCTCTTCATTCTCTTGAGCAACTTTTTGATCCGAGAAAGTCGCTACTCTATCGCCATGCGTATCAACATTGCCCAATGGCAGCTGCTCATTGTCACTCAGCCTGTTCAGGCTGTTGCGGTCGTGATTCGTATCTCCAGCATCACCTTCAGCTGTATTTAGCGAACCACCCGGGTTAGTCTCGTCCTTGGTTGTGGGAGAGTTATCGTCGTCACCAGACTCAGCTGTATCCTCAGATTCCTTTTCATGAGGTATTGCAGTAGCGCTGGACACGTTGGCATCGGATATCTGATTGTCCCCCGGTTTTGTATCAACCAGTGGTATATCATTTTCGGAAATAACTCCATCATCAGACATCTTTTCATCATCTGGGGGTTCATTATCGGGTACTTTATCATTATCGGATGTCTCTTCGTCATGCAAAAGCTCACCATCATCGTCCAGTGTTTTTGCAGCATCTCGTTTCGTTTGGTCTTGTTCATCATGCAAAGGCTCACCATCATCGTCCAGTGTTTTTGCAGCATCTCGTTTCGTTTGATCTTGTTCATCATGCAAAGGCTCACCATCATCGTCCAGTGTTTTTGCAGCGTCTCGTTTCGTTTGATCTTGTTCATTACGCGAAGTAATGTCTTTAGCCAGAGCGTTTTGATTATGGGAGGTAGACTTGTGTTGTGCGTCCGCGTCATTCGCGCGAGTCAGAGCCGTATTTTTTGACGCCTTGCCCTTCTGAGCTCGTTTGGGTGGAGCAGCTTTGCCTTTCTTAGCGACCGCCGCTTTACTCGCTTTGGTATCACTTCGTAGCCTATGTCGCATACCGAGTAAGGTTGATTAATGATCCTGCTGTGTGTTTAAACTAACGCGGCTACTATTACATAATCACCAGGGTGTAGGAGGAGAAAAAAACGGCCGTGGCTGCGAAACTTTTCAGAATGCCGTGAAGCGTGAACACGACTGCATGACGTCAGTCCTGAGTTGCAGCAATTGAGATCCAGAGCAAGAATATTGCTACGCAGCGCTTTTACAACGCAGAGAACTGCAGTATGGTATACAATCACAAGTGTCTTAGTTTGAATTGTCCTATAGATAATGAATAGATGCAGCGGCCCAAGCTCTTCGAAAAATGCTTGTTCCCAGTAATATTAAAAATTTACTCGTAGATCCACTTGAACATGGCGGTGTCGTAAGTGACCAACTCGTCCTTCTTGAACCACAAGGCGATTTCCTTGTTGGCAGACTCGACCGAGTCCAGGCCGTGGCACACGTTTCTGCCCATGTCCAAAGCAAAGTCTCCTCTGATGGTACCGGGAGCCGAGGCCAAGGGGTTCGTGGCACCCAAGATGGTTCTGCCAGTCTTGACGGCGTCCTTGCCTTCCCACACGGTAGCGAGGACCGGGCCAGACAACATGTAGTTGAGAAGCTTGGGGAAGAAGGGCTTGTCCTGGAGGTCAGCATAGTGGTCGCGGAGAAGCAGCTCGGTGGGCAGGCACAACTTGATGCCGACCAACTTGAAGCCGCGGTTCTCGAAGCGAGAGAGGATGGAGGCAATGAGGCCGCGCTGAACGCCGTCGGGCTTGATCGCAATAAAAGTTCTCTCAGTGGACATTGTGGTGGATGGAAAAAAAGAGGATACGTGTGGCTTTACGAGTTGCGTTTGCAACACTAGTTTCCTTAAATACGATCGAGGAAATTTCCAATGACTAAGCAAGTGACAAAACAACACGCGACACAAACCACGTGTCCCGATTTGTTTTGATTTTTTCTACGGGATCGCGTTGTCTGCAGGACCACACCGAAATTGCAGAGCGCGTTTTTGTATTTTTTTTTTGCGGTCATTTCCCACGACTCACTTTTTTCCTACTTCTTTGTTGTTATCTCTCAGTAGCCAGAAAGATCCAAGCCGGGTGTTGCGCGTCTCCCCTTGACCAGTCTCACCACACCCAACGGCTTCGCCACTCCCTTCTCTTCCTCCTTGTCTTTTTTCCCTTCTTTTCCCACGATTTCCTGTTCAATTATCGCACTGCCGCTTTTTCCTGTTCAATTATCCTTTATTTCTGGCCATGCTGTCCCAAAGACTACTGCTGGCTTCCGACACCTCTGCCGCCACCACCCACGTCGACAAAGTGGTCCAATCCGTCACAAACGCCACCAAACGCCTATCTCAGATCTCAACCAATACCTCAAACTCCAGCAGTAAACGCAACGCACAGAATAAGATCGGCCCGTGGAAACTAGGCCGCACTCTTGGCCGCGGCTCCACTGGCCGCGTCCGTCTCGCCAAAAACGTCGACACTGGCAAACTTGCGGCCGTCAAGATCGTCCCGAAAGCGAACTTCAAGTTTCTCGAGAATCCAAAGTACACGCGTGGCAAACTCGCCCCAGATCACCTTCCCTATAGCATCGAGCGCGAAATCATAATCATGAAGTTGGTCTCGCACCCTAATATCATGGGTCTCTACGATGTGTGGGAAAATAAGAACGATTTGTACTTGATCTTGGAGTACATTGAAGGCGGCGAGCTTTTTGACTACTTGATCAAAAGGGGCCGTCTCCGCGAGCACGAAGCAGTCCACTACTTTGCCCAGATCATCTTGGGTATCCACTACTTGCACCAGTTCAATATTTGCCACCGCGACCTCAAGCCTGAAAACTTGTTGCTAGACTGCGATAACAACATCAAGATCGCCGATTTCGGAATGGCCGCGCTCCAGGTCCGCTCAAAATTGCTAGAAACCTCATGCGGCCTGCCACACTACGCCCTGCCCGAAATCGTCGGCGGCCTCAACTACCATGGCGCTCCCTCCGATATCTGGTCGTGCGGCGTCATCCTCTTTGCCTTGCTCACGGGCCACTTGCCGTTCGACGACGAGAACATTCGCTGCTTATTACTCAAGGTTCAGACGGGCAAATACGTCATGCCCGACTACCTCAGCTGGGAAGCCCGCGACCTCATCTCCCGTATGCTCAGGGTCAATCCAGACGACCGCATCACCATCGATTTGATCTTGACCCATCCGCTCTTGACAAAGTACGCACACGAAACACCGCTCCTGGCCCGCTCCTTATCTTCAAACACCTGTCTTGCCAGTGCCGTCCCCGTGCCCATAGACGATATCGACCCGGAAATTTTAAAGAACTTGACGGTTCTCTTTCACAATTGCTCGCGCGAGGACGTGGCCGCGAAACTTTCGAGCGAGACTCACAACCCGGAAAAGATGTTCTACCACTTGCTCATGCGGTATCGCACCGAGCACGCCGCTGAATTGCCGCCGGCATGCGACGGCGAGGGTACGCGTCTCCGGCTCCCCCGTCTGGTGTCCGTCATCAACACGACCGTGATTGACGAGCAGACGGGCGAGTTGGTGGCATCGCTGACAAAGACGGTGCCCTGCACCCTCCCGAGCCGGTCTCTGTCCACATCCCGTCGCCGCTCCCTCGTGGTCGGCGGATGCGCCCCCGCCGGACCCAAACCGCGCCGTCGCCCGAAATCTATTGCCGTTACCGATTCGGGCTTTGAAGCGCTCACCGCGAGACTGACCCGGTCTACCTCGCCCTTTCGACCGATACAGTCGCCGTCCACCAAGAGCTTTGCCGCGTCTACTTCGCTCACCAAGAAACGCGTGAGCGCTCTGTACGCTGTCCCCTTAAAGTCGCCGCTGCACAAATCTAGCTCTGATTCGCGTCGCGTCTCGCGAACAGGACCGTCGCCCCCGCGCATCAAGCGCAAGCTTACAGGCTTGCTGGATCTCGCCAGCATGGCCGAGCCGCACCCGAAATTGGCCAACATGGCGCTGTCGAGCCCCAGATTGGATCCCAACGCGTTCACTCCGAATCGGCCGGTTTCCCCACTAATCCCTCGCAGCCCGGACAAGAACCGCCGAAAGTCTGAGCCGATCAACTTTGCCGACTACCTGTCGGATGCTTTCGAAGAATCTATGGTACTCGGACGGGACGATGCCAGTTTGACTGGAGAGTTGGTACTGGAAACGGGCGATAATAAACTCCCCATGGCGTACTTGCCTCCGCCTTCTCCTCCTTCTTTACCAGTCCCGACGAAACCCTTGTCGGAGAAGGAAGCACTCGCGAAGCGGCAGCAGGAAGCCCGTGACCGGATGCGCAGCCACAACAGTGCCGGCGACTTTTCAGCGCTTGTGATGGCGCTGACACCATCGTCCACAGCGCTGGCCCGGTTCCCTGCGGAGCCGCCGCACACTTTACGGTCGTTAGATCCGCGCAGCCCGCTGCGCGCCAGCAGCATAGATTCGCGCCAGAGCCACTTGGGCTCGCCTAGCATTTACCAAGACCCGGCCAGCCCGAAATACCAGCCTGCGTCAAAAGTATTGCACAAGCTCGGCATCGAGGTGCGGGTGCCCCCGCCCCCGCCATCGGTGTCGCTGCGACGCGCCTCGCAAATATCCAGCTTCTCGTCGCGTAATCTCGCCAATATCTTGAGCAGCAAGTCCCTTAGCTCCAAGGCCAAGGCTATATCCCAATTGGACTCGCCCGACTTGAAGGAAAATAATGTATTAGCCATGAACGCAATTACTCCGCTGTTGGCCCCGTCCCGTACCCCGTTGGCTCCGCTCCCAGAATCCCTGCTGGGACAAAACGGCTTAAGCCGTTCCAACTTTACGCCCATGCTCAGCGGGAAATCGGGCCTCATTCCCAATCCGTACTTTTCCCGCTTCTCTTTTGGCACGCTCCTCGACGGAGCCGATCAGCGAGAGAAGCAGCAGGCGCAGTTGGCTGCTGCCGAGGCGCGGCTGCCGAACCGAGCATCCACTGTCCTCCGCAAATCGCGCCGTGACCTGCGCTTGTCGCTAAAGCCGCTGCTTGAAGGTTCCGCGATCGGGCTTGGCATTGTGGTGGCGCCGGAAACGGTGGACGCACCAACAGTACCACAAGACGGCCTGGATAATGCACAGCGGCGCCACAGCGACGGGTCCATGTCCGATTCCTCGCCGCGGGATGCCGATATTTTCCCGGCGGCCGACAACGATACGCGACTGCGGCTGCTGTCGTATAGTTCCATGACCTCTGTTCGTCGTGGCAGCGATCAAGAAGAAAAAGCGCTTGACTCTAATACCTTGAGCGAGTCTGCGAAAATGGCGTCGCTGATTATTGATTGGCTGATGGGAGATTACGGGGCCGAGCAATTGGCGCGGTCAAGCACTCGCGACCAGGCCCCTGCTTCCGATGCCCTGAGCAACGGCACGACGTGCCATATCCCACGCGACCCCACTACAATGTTCACGCCGATAATGCTGCCGGAAAAGCCAGTGCTGGAGGCCAAGCGGAACTCTGCCTTGAAAAAGAGCAGTACCATCAAATCGCTCTCGTCGCATATCGCGCTGCCCGGGAACGCCACCACCAAGACGTCCAAGCGCCCTTCCATCAGGCCCACCGACGACGAAACTGGCCAAGTTAAATCGACCATCACCGTCTCGGAAAAACCGGGACTAGTACCGAGCCGCGAAGCGCCCACGCCGCCGAACACGGTTCGTGAGAAACCGGCGGTGGAGGTGCTGGTGCACGAGACGTTCCCACCGAAACGCCCCAAATCCAACTGGTTCAAGAAACTCTTTAGCAGCTTTGCATGCACCAAGAAACCAAAATCACTGGAGAAGCCATTGTGGAAGGGCAAGGCCGGGGCCGAGGCCACACCCGCCACGTCTAGCAAGGACTTTAGTATCGTGGACTCCACCTTGAACTCTGTGCAGGCATTAAACGCCATCGTGGCCCAGCTTCGTATAAAGAACATCGAAGGGTCCTTGATGGATCTTGCCGTCGACGAGGAGTTTGGCCTTGTAAGCGGCACGATCCCGTCGAAATTCGCGCACGGCCGCAAGCTCAAGTTCAAGATTGAGATTATCGACTTGGTGACCACGTCGCTGGTGCACATTGTCAAAGTCAAGGGCAATTCGCGCGGCTTCGCCACCTTGGGTACCAGCATCCAGTTTGTGTTGCGGCACAAGGAGGAGGAGCGCGCCCTGAACCGACGCAGGCCTGCGAGCGAGTTCTCGGGCCACCAGTTGTAGCGGTAGACAACTACACAAGACCTTTACTTAATACCACACCCAAATCTTTATAGAGTGACACATATATTAAAGAGAAGTTTAGCTATTCCGCATTGCGATGCTAGTCCCCAAGAAGAACTAGATCCAATTGCGACTTGTACGAGTAACGGTTTTCTTGTATCATTAACGGGTACTGGCAGTGCGGGATGTTATCCTCCGGACCAAGACACGAAAAGAGGAACCAGCCCTTGATAAAGGTCTTGTGGAGACACGTTCAATTACGTAAAGCCCTCAACCTTTCGGCCAAGCGCTCTTCCTTCTCGTCCGAGATCGCGTTAGATTGCGGCGCCACCACGTCGACTTTTGTCTCATTCAAGCCCTGCTTCATTTCCAAGCCGGCCTCGTCCGCCACCTGGTTCAAGAGTTCGTCGACCTGGTCCTGCGGCGTTGTCAAGGCATTCACGTTGTTTGTGGTGGATTCGTAGTAGTTTGTAGAAGCATCCAAGTCCTCGAACTGCGTTTCGAACTTGTCCATGACCAAGGAGATCCTCTCCAAGTTCATCGTCTGGAGGGCCTTATCCATTCCGCGCACGGCCTGGGTCATGTTGCCAGTGACGGAGCGCATGGTGACGGCGGTCTGTATTCGCGATGCGACCGCGTCTATTCTGCATGCGAGGCGCAACAAGTTTATGCGCTCATTAGCCTTGCGGATAGCGTTCTGGGCATAGAGCTGAGCGATATCGTTATTCTGCTGGGCCAACGCCTTTTTCACTTTGGCTTTCTCCTGCAACTCTTCCTTCGCCGCCTTGCTAGACTGGCGGTTCAACTGCTTCGCGGTGAACTTTAGCTGGAAGAGTGATTGCTCTAGGCCTGACATTTGAAGGTGGGCAGGCTCTCTCAGTGGGGGAGGGTCGGGCAGTAGCAATGAGGAGGCAGCGCTTATCGCAGCCCGAGGCACACGTCACGTGAGTTACGATAATTTACTTATGTTCACTGATGAGAATTTATCACTTGTTGACCCACCATGTCTGCTCCATGTTTCTGCCCAGCAGTCCCCGGAAACAAGAGTACTGCCGCAGAGTATGCAGATCCAGAGCATCCTGCCAACTTGATCTGCCAATTGTGTCGCCTATTCTACGATAATAACTGGGTCACCGGCACCGGGGGCGGCATCTCCATCCGCGACTTGGATAACGATCCTGACACCGTGTATATCGCGCCATCGGGCGTGCAGAAGGAGCGTATCCAGCCCCATGAGATGTTCGTCGTCCGGTTGCTGGATCAAACGGTAATAAGGAGCCCGAACGACTGTCCTCCCGAATTGATCAAGCTGTACAAATACAAGCCTTCCGCGTGCACTCCGTTGTTCATGAGCAGTTACACTATGCGCGACGCGGGCGCATGCATACATACCCATTCACAAAACGCAGTCATGATGACGTTGTTGCTCGAAGGGCAGAAGGAATTGCGCATGAATTACATCGAGCAGATCAAGGCCTTACCGCAGCTACAGTGGGACACACTGCTGGGAAAAGTCGTCAAGGTCGGCAGCATGCAATATTTCGATACTATGGTTCTACCCATTATCGAAAATACGCCACAGGAAGAGGACTTGACCGAAAGTCTCCAGGAAGCGATCCGTCAGTACCCAGGGACGACGGCTGTGCTCGTGAGGAGGCACGGAATATACGTGTGGGGCGAGACGGTGTGGAAGGCGAAGGTGTATAACGAGGCCATTGATTACTTGTTGGAGCTAGCTGTCAAGATGACATTGGCGGGTATCCCTCTTGTGAGAGAGAACTGAGGAATCCCTTGTTGAAGAAACCCGAGTAATTTCTTTATGGAAGAGAGCTGAGGGATTTCTTGTGAGAGGAACCTGGGGGATTCCCTTGTGAGAGAGACATGTAGTGGCATTCGATACAGCAATCCTTCACTGTCTAACTGATAGATGACACTGATAGAGGTTCAAAGAGATAGTAGAAGAAGAGAGTCACATAGGTCATGTCCTCAAACATGTTTGCCAGCTATTCAGCACGCGTACACCTTGGAGCCTTCACGTCAGGCCGCAATCTGATTAATGCTCAAACAATGTCGCGCTTTGCTGAAAGCCAGCGCACGTTCATAGCGGATTCTTTGTTGATTTTAATTCGGTGCCTTTAACACAAAGCCAGTAGAGTTCACCAGTTAATGGATCAATCCAATGTACGTTCATAGCGGATTCTTTGTAGATTTCAATTCGGTTCCCTTGACACGAAGCCAGTCGATCTTTGAGTCCTCCTGTTCATGGATCAATCCAACGCATACCACTGTATCCCCACGTATCAAGTATGCGCCTAGATCAATTTCTTCGGCGTCTTCATCGGGAGTGATGATACGCTCCACGCAATCTGCAATGATCACATTGACCTGTCGATCGTAGCCCTCCAATTTCCCTTCGAAAAGCCTGGCATCACACGTGACAACGCGTACTTTATCTGGTATTGTGTCAGTAAGAATTCAATACCATCGCATTACAGGCGCTGCTACTTACTTCCCATAAACTCTTTGAGTTCTGACATGAGCGCTACGCCAGATTGGTGCACCGCTACAGAAGAAAAGAAGGACTGCGTGCTGCACTCTATATGCAGCACTCATATATGCAGGATTTATTGAATGTGTACATTTTTTGCAGCCATCGTCCATCCAAAGCTTCTTCATCCCTACTACTCTTCTTCCTCACTCTTCTTTATCTCTTATTCTTCATCTTACTCTTTACTCACAAGATGTATGACTCCAGACAAGACACTGACTACTCTAGTGATAGCGAGCACGAGAACGGTGCTGCCGCATTGGACGCTGCTCGAGCTAACGGTGATGATACCGTCCTTGATGAGATCATTCACGCTCGGACCTTGTTCTCCAAGGATACTCAGCTGACAAAACAGAAACTTTCAGCTTGGGCTGCCAAGCTCCAGTTGGAGTCGCTTACCCTAAAGTCGTGCTTCAAAGAGCATATTGCCAGTGTGGTGGGGGATTTGAAAAGCAATGTAGATTCGGAATTCAAAACATTGTCTTCCCAATTGCTGCAGCAAGCGGAACGGAACACGCTCGAGAGGCATTCCATACACGAAAAACAAAGTTCTCGCCTCGACAGCATCAACGCGTCTATAGCAAAGTCTTCTCAAGCATATCAAGAGGATTTACTGCTGCGTGCTGCAGAACTGGCCACTAAGCAGTATCAGTGCGATCAGGCCCAGCGTCAAATCCTTGAAACAGTGAATGAATTCGACGCAAAGTTGCTCGCGACTTCGCAGCTCCAGAAACAGTCCGCAAATCTTTCCAGCTTGGAGCAACGCATATCGAGTCTAGAGCAGATCGCAGCGCAAAGCTTGGCGCTTGCCGAGCGAAACTACACTCAATTGACACAGCTCGCTTTTACAATAGAGAACCAGAAGCTAACTCATCCTCAGCCCCTCCCATCGCCTGTCCAGTCCGAAAAAACGTTGGCCAACATAAACGAGTACTTGGAATTGGTGATTCCCCGAATAGTGGGGATTGACCAAGCAATTGCGGGCCTTTGTGACTATGTGATCTTGTCCAACTCTTTGAAGCTGAATTCAAGCCTGAGCGAGACGGCAAACAAAGACCGTCATACTCGCAAAAAGCAGAGATTGTCTTGACAAAAAATGCTTGTCACATCAACTAGCTTTCGAAAAGTACTCCAAATTGTTGCAATAAATTCAATCGTTAGCAGATAAACAAAATCAAGGTGCACGACTACACTACGCTGGGAGCAGGGGTGGGTGTGGCTCCAATCAGGACATCAACAATAACCAGGACTGCACTCGTAGTAATAACAGAATCCTGGGCATACACATCAGCCTTCTCACAATCGTTGCAATCAAAAGCCTGATCCTCCTTGTCTTCCTCATCATGCTCGTCAACATCATCGTCAGGCGAATCATCATGGTGCTGGTTCTTGCAGCAGAATTCATCATTGCAGAGCTCCCCCAGATCAATCAACATTGGCGTCATCTCAAGCGTCAATGCCGCCACGCCCGCACGCACCTCCGGGTCAAGCATAATAAATTTAATCGTGCTCTTGGCCAAGCCCGTCTTCTTCATGGCGGCAAACAATCTCAAGAGCATAGTGTCGCTTTGTTCAATCATCAGCACCGTCATCTTGGCCACATTCTCCCGAGACTCTTCATCAGCAAGACTCATCTTGACAATCACATTCACGAGCCCCGATTTCTTCAAAGCAGTGAAGACTTTAACGAGCAAACTCGTCATAATGGCACTCTTTTTGGCGGCAAGAGTCTTCTTTTTGCGGCTAAACCAACCAACCTTGGGAGCAGGCTCCTCAATCTCCTCATCGTCCAGGAAATCGCACTCTTCTTCCTTCAGCGGCTCAGTGTCCTCAATCTCCTCCTCCTCCTCCTCCTCGACATTCTTGCGGCTTTTGCGACCCTTCTTCTTGAGACCCTTGAGACCCTTCATGCCCTTCATGCCCTTCATGCCCTTCATGCCCTTCATGCCCTTCATACCCTTGAGACTCTTCTTCAGCGGGAACTTGGCGCTGGTCACCGGCAAGTCGCTACCAACAGAAGCAACAGCCACGTCAGCATCGAGAAGCGCTGACCGTGAAAACTTTTTAGCCACTAGTTTTGCTTCTGGACTGATATCAACAGACGCTGCACTCTCCTGCTCCGTCTTTTGCAATGTCGCCATGGCATGGACGCTATTCAAAACATCCTTCAAGCTAAATACGGGATCCTGGCCTCTGAGGGGCACAGCATCTTCTCCAGGAGCTTTGGCTGTCAGTTCCTGAACAGGCACTGCTCTCGAGAAAGCCGAAGTAGCGAGAAGTATGCAAAGTGAAATCTTCATGGCCTGATTTTGTCCTTGTTTGTGTAATGCGGGCTTCGCCGTCTGTTTTATACACAACAGGTGCCTAGCGTTTGCTCCAACCGATACATTGGAAACTGGTGCAGAGAAACGAGCGTGCCGATTTGTTGGATCGCAATTTTGTTATGGCATACTACACTGTTTAACAATCAAGGGAAGGTGTACGGCCATTTCCTCGCTGAGATCGGTAATAGCAAAAGAAAAGAAATTGCCCCGTATGCCGGCCCATCGCCAAATCGGGACAGATCTAGCGATCCGGCGTGGGAATAGGTTTCAGAGGGAAAGAGGAAAGCCTCCTATGCGCAAGTCAGAGAAGTTGGGAACTCACTCTGTGGGACTAGAAAGAACTAGAGGGAAGCATCTCGTAGGCGCGATCGGACCGGTGCGCGATCCGGGAAAACCGAGCAAACAACACTTGGATTCGGCGCCAGTAACCATTGCGTGTACGTCGGACTTGTTCAAACTCTGAAGCGGTTCCGTTGCAGAGACTAAATTGCACGCTCTTGCTTTCAATGTCGAAATCACGCCCGGCCATGCGCGGCGGCTTCCACAATTTAAGTCCCAACGAACTGATGACTACGCTGATGGAGCTTAGGGCCATTGCCGCCAGCGCAATTATGGGCGGTAACACGATATCAAGGGGTAGGAAAAAGCCCATGGCGAATGGCAACATGACCAAGTTGTACACTGCAGCCCACACAAAATTAATTTTGATGCGCATAAAGGTGGCGTCTGCCAACAGTAGCGCGTAAATGACATTTGCAAGGTCGGGACCGCTGCGTGCCACAATCTCGCCATTGCTTCGTCGTCGTTTGTTGCTGAGCAATACTACATCAGCGGACTCGATTGCGATATCAGTCCCGGAGCTAATCGCCATGCCAATATCTGCCTGTACAAGCGCGGGCGCATCGTTAATGCCATCACCCACAAATGCTATTCCAACCTTGCCGGCGCCCCCAAGCCGCTGTCGAAGGTCCACAATGACGTCATTCTTTTGGGTAGGGTTTATCTCGCTGAAAATATTATCGGGCGAGATTCCCAATTGGCGTCCCACGCAAAGGGCACTGCTGCGATTATCTCCTGTGACAATGCCGACCTGGTAATTCTGCACTAGCCTCAAGTAGTCAATCACCTGCTTGGCCAGATCCTTGACTTCGTCCACAAGGTCCAACTGGCCAGCAAAGTTGCCGTCAATGACAACGTAGCACGTGGTGCATCCCTGGGAATCCACAGGCGTGGGCTTGCTAATGGAAGGCATCAAGTGCCGGAAAAACAGCTCGATCAAACGTCGATTACCGATCGCCAAAGCGTAGGTTTGCCCATTTAACACCACATCTGCCCGGACGCCCGAACCATTCGTGACCTTGATCTCACCCGTCTCTGATTCAAGAGTATCGTCGTTAAAACTTTTACCAAGATGGCGTATGCTTGCTTGAAACACCGCCTGGCCCACTGGGTGGTCTACCTTGCCCTCTACCGATCCTACCAAGGTCCACCAGTCGCTGTCACTGAGCTTGCTAGTATTTTCAAAGCGATGCAACCGCATTTCGCCGTTGGTCAAGGTCCCGGTCTTGTCAAATAAGATAACGTTAATGTCGCAAGCACGTTCCAAGATGTTTCCACCCTTTATCAATACCCCGTGGGACGCAGCTTTCCCCGTCCCAACCATAATGGCGGTGGGAGCTGCCAATCCGAGCGCGCACGGGCACGCCACTACCACCACCGAGATTGCCATTTTCAAGCACACAAAGAACTTTCCATTCTTTTCGACGTGGAATATTGGCGGCAAGGATTCCGGCGTATTCAAAAAGCAGATGCAGACCCACGCGAAAAAGGTGGTTATTGAGAGCAATAGGATGGTAGGCACGAATTTGGACGCCACATAGTCGGCGTACCGCTGCACGGGCGCCTTTGCCGTCTGACTTTCACGGACTAGCTGGATGATTTTCTGAAGCTGTGAGCGCTTGCCCGACCGGAGCACGCGGATATGAATGGTGCTATTGCCATTGATGGATCCACCAATAACATAGTCGCGTTTTTGCTTAAACACTGGCAACGCTTCGCCAGTGATTAGCGACTCGTCAACGTCGGTCTCACCATAGGTAATGCTACCGTCAGCAGGAATCTTTGCGCCTGGCAAAACGATAGCAATATCTTCTTGCTGGATCATATCAATCGGTAGCACTTGAGTCGCGAAATCGGGCATAGTGTCGGCCGTGCCGCCGCAATTGGCCATGGCAGATTTATAGGCATCGATATCGGAAACGATAGTGCACGAAGTTGGGGTGAGTGACACCAAGTGGGTGAGGGACGTGGAAGTTGCTCCCTTGGCTTTGCTTTCCAAATACTTGCCCAAGGAAATGAGGCAAATGATGGACACGCTCGTATCGAACAAGAGCACGGGGGGCACCGTGGCATCGCCCCGCCACACGGATAGCGAGAGCGCAAACACTGAAAAGACAAAGGAAACAAGGGTCAGTATCGAAATGAGCACGTCCATGCCGGCCCCTCTGCACTTGTTTTTGAAAAACTTTGCAAGCCCCAAGAGAAAGGATCGCCCCAACCTAAACTGCACATACGATGCAAGCACTAGCTCGAGGAGGGACACGAGAAAGAGTCCGGGCATGAGGGACAAGTCCTGCCACACCAGCCACCACTGGGTGTGCGATAAAATGAGGACGGGTCCTCCTATTACAAGGGACTGAATGAAGGCGATGCGCCACCGAGTGATTTCCTTATCTCGCGATAAAAGCTTGACCTGCGACTCTGCCGCATGGTCCATGGAATTCGCAATCGAAAAAGTAATGTCCTCATCGATTTCGTCGAGACTCGACACGAGTTTGCGGACGCCCAAAATCAGCGGATGGTAGCACACGGTGACGCACGAGAATGGTAAATCGTCGTCGTCGTCATTCTCGTCATCAAGGTCGAGGTAGTACGGATCGTACTCGCTAAAGGTGAGCGAAAGCGACAGGGAGATGACACCCGCAAGACTCTTGATGACGGCCTCGATGTTATACTGTAGTGCATGCAAATC